>JASANF010003170.1:0-13912 GCA_030248245.1 Trissonchulus sp. WLG1_4 | reverse complement strand
AATTCTAGAATTATGTCCGTGTTGCTGGGACTGGCATTGGTGGGTTTGTCGTTGGTTCTGCTGGTAGCATTTCTTCTGACAAAAAAGACACCTGCCAGTCGAAAAATTGGCATATTCTTCGCATCGCAAACGGGTCAAGCTGCAGTAAGCTTCATTATGTGACTTGTGTGAAGTTTGAATTTCAAGTTATTGGCTTGATGCTTTGTGAGTATAATCAAGACCATAGTTCCTTTAAAGGAATAGATTTTCTCAATTTATTTGCTTTTTTGCTTTTTTAAGTTTTCTATGCCATATATTTATTACATTACTATAATGCTACCATCATTATATACCATTTTATCTATGACGGAAATATATTTTGCAGCTATAACTGCAGATTCCGGCCGGCTTGACACAAGCTGTGTATAGTTTTAGCATCTTGTCAAATTTGCCGAAGCCAATTTGTTGAGAAACCAACGACCAACATCTGTTTTTGTGAAGAATCTGGCTGATTATGATCCGGATGAATTTACCAATGAAGTATATATATCTTAATTATTGCCTTTATCATGTAAATTTTATTTCAACAGAATTGCTTAAGTGTAGTAAATATATTTACATTTCATAAAGACATCAGTGGCCGATCCTATTGGGGGGTGGTTGGCCGCTCTTTCCCCTTCTCCCATTTTCCGACTGAATTTTTACAGAATAGGATCTTGTCTGTTTTGTTATCTGCGACAACAAAAATTTACTACTGCCAAAGAACTTATAATATGCTATACTAAACCTAAAAAACTTTTCGCCCATCCGCTCCCAAATGTCTTGGATCCGCCCTGACGCATATGCTAATCTACGCAATGAATTTTTGCACACAGATCTTTGTCAATTCTACGACTAAAAGTTTCCATTTTTGATAACGAAAAATGTTGTGTTAAACAAAGCAAAGCTTGAACATTAATAGAAAATTTCAATGATTTTTTTAATTTAGGCCAAACATCTGACGTTATGTGTCTTCGTTGTTTCCACATACATCGACGGCTCGCCGCCAGAAAGCAGTGCTTGGTTCTTCCAGTGGCTGCAAGATCTTGCCTCGGACTTCCGCGTTCATAAATCGCTGCTGAAAGATGTGAAATTTGTCGTATTTGGCCTGGGAAATTCTGTCTATGGCGACAACTACAACAAGGTACAAGAATGCCCACCGCATTCATTATATTGTATATTTACTTATTCACTATTCAGTATTGCTGAACAAATCACTAAGCGAAGGTTTGTGTGTTTTTGAAAAATTGTGCGTATATATATAAACTGTTAATCTGTTACAATATTTAGTCGTTAATAGTTGAGTTGTACTGTATCACTCACAGTGGGTACGTTATTATCGTATTTGAAGGCTTGTATGTGATTGCGGATTAAAATTTCATAACGTACAATTAATTACTGGCCAAATATTTGTTTAGGTTGCTCGTGAACTGCGATCAAATCTGACGGACCTGCAAGCAACTGAAGTCTTGCCACTGCATCTTTACGACGAGAATGAGTGCAAAGGTTTGTAATGAATTTTTGTGCAGATTTTTACTTTTGAAGCTTTTTTTGCATTTTTAGATACGGTCACGCTAAAATGATAATGTATTTGATTTATATACGTTTGATAAGTTAAGATGAGTAAGCTTAGTTTGGTCATGGGTTTCTTGTGTTATCACCGCTGCAGCTGTGAATATGCAGATTGCCGGCCAAAATTTTTTGCTCTTAAAGAAAGTTACTAAAACTTTCAACTTTTTTGGAAATGTCACCTAGATCAGCTCCCGTCTTCATTATAATTTTTCATTTAGCTGTGTTCAGATTTCAGAACAGTTTTTTCGGTGTTGTTTTTTTGTGTGATGTTTGCTTGGTCACATTTATTTGTGGGCATGGATTTGCAATAAATGTGTCAGATTTTGCCAAAATTATTTATTTTGTATTAGTATTTAATGATATATCTAAATTTAAAATTAGAAATTTAAATTTAGTCATGTGATTTTTGTTCCAGACATGGTGGCGGAATTCAAACTATGGTGCCATAGCGTGGTAAAATATTGCCAGAAACCAAACATTGACGATGAACTCAAGTCAAAAAAATTGACTAAAACACCGCTGGTTGAAAGCGATTCAGAGAAAGAAGATAACGACGATTTAGAATCAGAAAATGAATCTAAAACCGGAAAAGATAAAATTAAATTGGCTAATGGTTTAGTAGATGTGGAAGATATTGGCGGAGTAGTGGGCAATTATATTAAAGTGAGTCTAGTTTTGGTGTTTCATAAATAAATTTAATTGGAATAGAGTAGATTAATTATATTTTTTAAATTTTTTACATTAGATCACTTTTAAACTGAAAGACAGAAAGGTTGGGTATCGTTCAGGTCAGAGTAGGTGATTGGTTTACGGAATTAAGTTCGTTCAACCTAGTATGTGTGTTTATCTTTCGTTGAGCTGCTATCGTTTAAATAGTTTAAATAGTCAAGAAGTGTTATCCAACTAATCTGTCATTAACAGATTAGCTGATATGATAATATCAATTTCTTTGTCTGTCGTAGATATAAGGCAGATAACACAACATTGTTTTTTTACGAGGGTAGTAATGAGACAATAAATTACCATGTAACTTTTTTCAAATTGATAACATTTGCAGATTTTACAAGGCTTTAAAGGTTTAAAGTCGTTTCTTCATGACCTTCAAGGTTTACCTTCACTTCGATGACACCATCCTCCCCGCCCCCCACGCGCTTTTGCTCTTTACCTGATTTTCTTTGCTGTTCATGGTGATAATGATTGGTCAAAAATTTTTCAGGTAAAAAATGGTAAAAATCTATCAGCAGAGCCCAAAGAGATGATCACACCAGTTTTGCGCCAGGCGTTGACCAAGCAGGGTTACAAACTGATTGGCACTCATTCTGGTGTGAAAATGTGCCGTTGGACTAAGGTGATTCGTTTTAAAAAAAAAATTGTATTAGTAGATGACGTGTATAATGTATTAATTCTCGTTATTTTTGGCCATTCATTGCTGAATTTGATGCAACCATACGTGACTTGCGTTGACTATTTGGTGTAAAAGCAATTGGCATGGTATGACAGCTGTTTATGTAGAGGACTCTATAAACACGTAAATGCAGCATAATGTGCTCTTGTTGGTATGCAAATGCAGCATTATGAACTTGAGTATACTTGCATAGGCTTTGATGAAAGATAATAACAGGAAGTAGTAAGCGACAGAGTTGCAGGAATCTGAAAAAAATTTGAGATTTTTTGATTTTTTGGCCACATCTGGTTAATTAAAGACGTATCGAAATCTTTTATGGTGGGGCAATAAAAACTCCTTTCTGACGGACAAAAAAAACCAAAGGGGGGCCCTTGGGTAAGATATGACTCGGGAAAATTTTTCTCGTAGTTTCTTAATTTTTACTACTGATCTGATGACGTTTTTGGGCAACAGCTACAGTGCTCCTTTGATGCTCATTTTTATTTTCCAATTTTCATATTAGCATAATTTTGAGCCAAAAAACCGTGCTCTAAAATACCAGTTATTCTAGCTAAGCTCTGTAGCCTTCTATTAAGATGTTTTACAGCTGGATCAGAGGGGTCGTTTCAGTGGCTACATTCATTCAAGCATTATCATGGGTCTCATACAGTCGTACATAATATAATTACAGTTGTTTCAGAAGCTTTACATAAGACGTTATGGAACACCCCATGAGGGTTCAGCTGGAATGCAATGTAACAAACTGCATAATATTTTAGTCTATGCTTCGCGGTCGCGGCGGCTGTTACAAACACACCTTCTATGGCATCGAGAGTCATCGCTGTATGGAGACCACACCAAGCCTGGCCTGTGCCAACAAATGCGTCTTCTGCTGGCGGTAGGTGGCATTTTCGAGTATTATTAGCATGATTTTAGGATTATTGGGATTTTTTTATTTTGTTTAATGTTGTGGATTTTTACCGACGGATATATTATTATGTATATGGATAGGGTCCTAGTATATCTATCTATCTTGCTTGATCAGTGAGAAATTGCGGTTAAGCTGTATTAGCAGTTTTTGGCGCATTGTTTGTTAACGGGTCGGTAGTATGTGGACTTTGATATATTTTTAAGTATATACTGCTGAATGATTACGGATACCCCTATTTTTGCCCCTGCTTTTTGTATTTTAATTAAGGCGGGATGAGTCTTATTAGTTGCACTCTATGACTAGATTAGCCTCTTTTATTTCACTCGTTAGTCGTTCTGAAAATGTGTTGTTTTCTCATATTGATGTTTAATAATATGGTATTTTGTGTTTATGTAGTAAGGCAAACACTACGCGCGTCTAGGCAAGCTGTTCCCTTACTGCCCGAATCTCGCAAAGAATAACAAAACATTTAGATAAAATTAGTAAATGCGATTACTTTGCTTTTTAAAAAAATTGTATTATTTTCAGACATCATACGAATCCCGTGGGCACCGAGTGGAAATGGAAAATGGAACAGCCGGAAGAAATTGTCACTGGCGCCATCAATAATCATCTGGCTATGATCAAAACTATGAAAGGTACAGTCTGTGCATAATATCTACCATCTGGCATTCTAATTGGAATTGTTCAGATTTAATACTTACTTCACATATTTTACCTTACTACTATTTTTCCACTGGAGATCCGAATCGCTTTCCTGTTCTACTGAAACTGCTGCCCTTGGTGAACTGGCATTTTTATAATAATATTATGGACAGTTTACTGTTACATTTAGTTTACTCTACATTACTGACCGTCTTACAGTTATTGTTAGTAATAACTACATAATTAAGCATGTTTTTATTCAAAATTTTTTTGGACAATCACATAAAATTTATTCTCTTTTTGAACTAAACTTGACTTTCATTTTTGTTTTAGGTGTGCCCGGAGTGCGGTCGGATCGTTTTGACGAGGCCCATCGGATCAAGCACTGCGCCCTGTCTCTGGTCGGCGAACCCATCATGTACCCTGAAATCAACAAACTGGTGCGATTGCTGCATCAGCGGAAAATCTCCACTTTTTTGGTCACAAATGCTCAGTTTCCTGAGGCTATACGGTTTGTGGTGGCTTTCATGGATTTGTAATGCTTTAGCAGGCCAGATTTAAATTGATTAAATCGGTTTATTGATGTATGTGTCTGGTATGTATATTGATATATTATGAGATTTTGATTGTATATGTCTAGTAGATTATAAATAATATTGTATTAATAATATAATATTGCTGTAGAATAGAATATTCTATTCTGCAGGAATAATCGACAGGGAGTAGAAATAAAATACTCCTGAACTGCAAAAATTCAGCAGGTGTTTTCATGTTATGCTAGTGAAGTATCAGTTTATATTATTAAACCGGTTAGTTTCACTGATGATTATATTTTCAAGAGTTCATCCCTCGACCGAATTTCCATTTAGCTTTAATCCGTAAAGCTGTAATAACAATGTTTTAGCCGAATAACAAATTTGTTGGATTTAGCTTTGTTTTTATTCAATCTGCTTCTTTTATTAATTTTGGGGATTTGGACCCAGTGACTCAGCTGTACGTCAGTGTCGACGCGTCAACCAAGGACAGTTTGAAAAAAATTGACAGACCTTTGTTCAAAGATTTCTGGCAACGATTTTTGTCCAGTTTAGATGCCTTGTCTGAAAAGGTAATTTTCTGTTTACAGTGTAGTTCCCTCAATTAGTGTGAAATCCCCCCCCCCCACCGACACACTCTCTGGGGAGGTTCGACATAAATTGCAGTAGTTTTGGTAAGGGTATTTCGAAAGATTGTGTTGATGCTACTTCAGAGTTTAATTAAGCCCTGAATTGTATTTACGTATTTTGTTCTTTTGGGCTCCAACTTAGAGACCTTGATTTTTGTGTGTCTCGTCTCATTACGGCAAATTCCTGTTGTCTTCTTCTTAGCTCGCGATGCTATCACTTTCTTTGCGCTGACTTGGCAACGGGTTGTCAATGTAATTTCTAGAAAAAAATTTTGATAGTGAGAATGTGAGACTATAAAAATAAGGATGTCGAACTCTACTTTTCCTTAAACTATAAAAATTAAATAAAAATACGATAAGACAAAAATGTTTAAAAAAATTGGCGCCGTTTAAATTTTAAAGCATTGTGAAAAGTTTCATTTATTTATTTTTTTCTGTGTCAGGGCCAACGAACAGTCTATAGACTGACTCTCGTGAAAGCCTGGAATACCGAAGAAATAGAGAACTATAGTCAACTGATTCAGACAGGACAGCCTGATTTTGTTGAAGTCAAGGTTGGTGGTTGGGCATGGAACACTAACTGACTGGTTGCGTATACGTGAAATTGACTGAAGTGGCTGTAGTGATATTTTGTATATGTGAGGTCAGGGGCGTAGCCAGGGCGGCGGATGGGGGGGATCCTCCCCTGAAATTTTTTCCGACTGAAATTTTACGCAAGGGTCCTCCTCCCTTCCCCCTTTGGTTGTTATGGTCCGGACGGGAAAAATTAGTGATACGTCTCCAATTGACCAAATTTGGCCGAGAAACAAAAAATTTTCCGAGATTTATTTCTGGGGGCTTCCGCTCCCAGACCCCTGCAACTCTTTGGCTTAGTGGTCTTTGCTTGTATCTTGCATGAAAGCATGTGAATGTGCATATAGGTGCATTGCGTACTGTGTATTAATTTGTTTAATACACTGAATAGTCTTTCGATTTAGCTGTTTTATTGTTACAAAAATGACTTTTTTAGTAAATATAAAGTTTTCAATGTCAAAAAATTTGGAAAATTTGTGCTTCTTGACTGTTGCCAGCCATCAATTTTGTAACGATTAGTGTTTTGAGCTCTAATTTTAAGTTCGATGCTGCTGTGGTCAAAAATTAGCATTGTTTTTGACGGATAAATGCTAATATACGTCGTGCGTTAAAATCGCAAATAAGTTCATTTCAACACATTTCAAAAAAATCGAAAAGTTTTTCCCCCTTCAAATTTTTTCCTGGCTACGCCACTGTGTGAGGTCATGTCTAAGGGGCTTTTTGTGCTTACAGTGGCGTGTTCATACAACTTTTCGAGCGACTCATAAATGATGCATAATATAATTAGTGGTAGCACTTCTTAATTGCGCTGTTGTGTGCGTGTGTTTTGTTTTAACTGTGTGTTAACTTTTTTCTATAAAAGTATGACTGCCTATCTAAAAAGACATTATAGTATAGTACATTCTTTAGTTTCTTTGTTTTCATTAAAAAACTATTCAAGCTGATGTATAGAGTTAAACAGCAGTTATAAATTTTTCGAAATGATCTGCAACTTGTGCAGTATAAGGACCAGGTCATAGTTAGTTGTGTCTATTTTGCGAGCAATTATTAGCAATTGGCAACTAATTTTACACGATTGGAGTGTATGTATTACTAGGGGCATGACTTTATCAAACTTGACCCGTCCACATAGAACTATAGACGGCGGGCATGATTCGTCATTTCGTCAATACCAGGACTCTAAAATTTTGTGTCAAAAATAAGTGCATAAATGTATGCTCCTCCTAAAAGCTATACAGACAGAATCTTTTTGAGTTATATACCCCGTTTATATACAACTGCTGAAACATTTGTTTTTCAGGGTGTGACCTATTGTGGCGAATCCAAGGCCAGTACCCTTACCATGGAGAATGTGCCATGGCATGAGGAGGTGACTCATTTTGTGCACAAACTAGCTGCCTATCTGCCAGACTATGATGTCGCCTGTGAACACGAGCATTCAAATTGCTTATTGATTGCTCATAAAAAGGTGACTGTCTTAAAAGCATCGTGACTATGGGCCTATTCCTTTACCGGATTAAAGGGTTAATTATAATCGGACTAAACGGTTTAAAAATCGAGCTTAAAAATGCCATTCCAAAACATTCGGATTAAACGGACTTGACTTCTTGCGCGCTGCTTTTTAATCGGACTAAACAGACTTAACTATACACGCTAATGTTAAGCGTGCATGTTAAGTCCGTTTAGTCCAATGGTAGTTTTGGAATGGGGTCAGACTAAAATTAAGCCGCTGACTTATTTTAACTCGTTTAGTCCGTTTAGTCCGATTTGTCATTCCAAAACCTCGGACTAAAATAAGTCCAGTCCGTTTAATCTGGTAAAGGAATAGGCCCTATGATTTTGGGGTCATTTAATTTTTGTTTTTTTTTTCATGTGAGGTGTTGGCAGGTTGCTTAGTAAAGAGGGTTAATTATACAGTCAGCCGGCACGCAGCTTTTGCGTAACGCAGGTATTGGTGAATCTACGTGCTAGCCGGCTTTCTTATTTGCTCTGCTGATATCATTGTGGCTCAGACTTATTCGGTGGAATGCATAAAGACAGTCTGCCCAGTCTTATACCTAAACGCAGTTTGAAGACAGCATAAACTAAGTATAAATACGTGTAGAATTTTTCGATGAATGAAAGCCAGAGTACATAATAGCGTCTCACTCTATATAGAAGAAGAGTGAGACACTCTCCAGCCTGCCTGTGTTCTAGCACAGGCAGATGCACTGGTCGTTTTCAGGCTACATGTTGACATTCTGTGCAACATGTGGCTGGCCAATCAGCGCGTAGATTCTCTCCGTAACACACTTTAGTATATAATCGCTGATGCGTTGATAAGCATTAAGATAGGGATAAAGGCTTAATAATAACTCATTATTTATTCATAGTCTGCTTGCAAAAACGTTAAAAAAGGTTTGCAAATACCTTTGGCGATATTTTGGCAAACTTTCAGCTAAATTGATTGAGAAACTTGTTTTGAGATATAAACTTTTCTGAATTTCTTAAAAGTTTCTAAACTTTTTGCCAAAATATCCCCAAAGGTATTTGCGAACCTTTTTAATGTTTTTGCAAGCAGACTATAAATGAATAATAAGTTATTAACCTTTTATCCATATCTCGTTTTATGATTGGAGCACGTGTACAGGCGTCTGCCAATCAGAGAATAGGAGCTCGCTTCTGATTGGCCAGCCACATGTTGCACTGAATGTCAACATGTAGCCTGAAAACGACCAGCGCATCTGCTTGTGCTAGAACACAGGCAGGCTGGAGAGTGTCTCATTCTTCTTCTGCAAGACGTTATTATGTACTCTTGATGAAAGTCACGATAGCTGGCGTCAAAGTTCAGTCGACCTCAATTCAGCTCAACTAGCATACTGTCATTATTGTTATCAAGTAATGAGAAAACTTTTTTACAGACATTTTTTTATTTTGAATGCACCTGCTTTTCACTTTTTTGCTTTTTTTTAGTTTCTAATCGACGGTATCTGGCACACGTGGATTGATTATGAGAAGTTTCATGAACTTATCTCCGACTACTCTAATAACGGGACGGATTTCACTGCCCTAGACTATATGGCTGAGACGCCTGCTTGGGCTGTGTACGGAGCTAATGAGCAGGGCTTTGATCCAGAAGAAGTTCGGTGGTATAGAAAAAATAGAAAAGATATTTCTGGATGTTGATTTTTTCGGATTTTGGTACTAAATATATTAATTATTTGCATTTTTGATAAATGAGGATTGAAAAAAGTAGTTAATATATGTAAATTTTTATAGAAAACTTTATATTTTTAGGCCAAAATTGGCCGTTTGTCTGACCTTGCCAAGAGTAATTTATAAGATCAGAATGTTGCGTGACTACTGTTAGTCTGTGCCAAAAAAGTTTTATTTTTGCGAAAAACATGTAACCTGTTCACAAAATTGCTAAAATTTTTTAGCGGAAACACGCTCAGCCTTACTTTTGTCATTTTAAAAATTTGTGGTTGTAAATATGTTGTTCTTAATTTTCGTTCTGTTGAAGCATATTTTTTTGTTTTATCTGGTATTGTTACTATAAGCTGTTTTTGTTATGTTTAATAAATTGCTTTCTATTTCGCCTTTGTGGAATCATATTTTAAGTTTTGCAGACTGTTTTTGACATACTGCAGATTATTATAAAATAGAAGTCAAGTCGCAGTTACAAGTTTTTGATTACGAAAATAATTTTCTGGACAAGTCCGAAGCCGAACGCGTGATTTGTGCGAGATATTCGGTTTTCCAGCGCTAAACATGAAACGCCAAAATCTGCTAGTTTTTTCTCAGGATTAAACCGTTTTTGGCCGTCTTTAGGTTCATACTTCGGTCGATTGTTCTTGTGAAAATTACGAAATAGGCCCGCTGCTAACAATGCAGGATGATGATCAGACTGGGGTGATTATTTCGTAATTTTACTTGCTGAACGGACAGACAGCTGTGAGTCTGCTTAAATAAACGGAAAGCAATAAAACTTACGAGTTACGATCTCACGTCTTGTCGTTTCTAGGCTCTTAATAGTTCAGGAGCAACATTGCACACTAAACTGTCGACTGAGTTTGTGAATTTGGTTCCAAATATATGCTATATATAATTCGGCTGGTTTATGTTTTTGGTTCAAAAATCTATTGATTCTCGAGAGCAGCCTCTAATTGTTCCGTGTAAAAGTCGATTCGTTCTTACAGCGATGTGTCCGTTCAACCGGCATAAAAACGATAAAATCACGCACAACCTGATCATATATTAAGCCTGGCTCTTATGTACTTGTCCTTAAGGACCCAGGGAGGGACAAGAATAAGTTTTGGTCACCTGCTGTGAATAACTGACATAAGTGTTTCGGCTAATTTTCTGCACATAAAATACAATCCGCAAGTCAGCGACCCAAAGTTTATCCATGAGTAAAGTTGGCTTATTTGGCCAAGCAGTTTTCTTGGAATCGCTTGAGGACCAAACGTAGGGACAAGGACAAGACGTGAACCGGCCCTAAGTGTCGTGATTTCACATTCACATTTTACCGGCAGAACGTACATACGGCTGTAAGTTTGAATCGACCCTTTGTCCATTTCCAGCCAGAATGGTGTTCCGGCCCGCAGCCATTCGACTGCTGAGTCTCTCCCAGACCACTATCCGCTCACTGGCCACAGAAACGGCCGGCATCAGCGGATTCAAAGTGGACCGACTGACGGGAAAACATGAGGGGATTGTGCTGTTTCGCATGAATCGACCGGAACGAAAGAATGCGCTCAGTGTGGCCTTCAGGAAGGACGTACGTAGGATTGGCTTGTAGTCGTGGACTAATGGTTTTTTAGTAAATTTTTGCGCATTTTACTTTTTTTATTCGGCCAATGAAAGCCTCCGAATGCAGCTATGTTCAGATTCCCTTCTTTTTTTGTGTTGAAGGAAGAATATATAAAGTGATAAAGTTATAACGAATTCCCCAAAACAAGAGTACTATGGTGTTTTATACTTTTGCAATAGCTAACACAGCCGTATAAAATACACAGTTTGTGTTCTGATCAAAAAACATTTCTTCTAGTAAATTATATTTTATAAGGTAAAAAATATTTTTTTGAAATGCATATTTCAGTTTGACGCAGCTTTGGAGGACGTGAAATTTGATAAGAACTTAAGGGTTGCTATCATCAAAAGTGATGCCCCAGGCATTTTTTGTGCCGGTTAGTTGGAAGGCTGGATTCATACTTGCAGCCATCTATATAATTAGCCTTCGAAAGTTAGAAACAAATAATCCATGAATACTAGGTGTGATAATTTAGTAATTGTTCGGCTCTTGCGGGACATACGGCTGTATGTATAAATCGAAAAGGGGTTTAAATTAAAGTAGGTATGGTTGTTTGGAAATTGGAAACACACTTTTTGTCAAGGTCGTTAAACTGCTTTATGATTGAGAAAACTGAGAAAAGAATGTAGTTTTCGTTTTTGGCCGGTTTTCATTTTTTTAACTACCTTCGGCAGACAATTTCTGAAATTTATAAAACCATACATGTAACTGATTCGGAGTCCTAATTTTCGTTTCGGCGAATTCTGGGGACACTCAACCATGGACAGCTAAATGATTAGCAGTTGACCGGGGAGGAAGGTTTTTTGAGCGCTCTGATAAAAAGTAAATCGCTCTTGAGGTCTTATCCAAAATTATCGGTCTTATGGGATTTATCGGATTAGATTTAACTTTTTCGTCAACAAAGCGTCAGTTAAACGTAATTTACTGAAACTTGGCACAGACCGAGCCAAGCCAATTCAGCTGGCTATTTTCATTTTGTGCTGTGTTATTATAAAAATTAATTTAAATCTAATCCGTTAAATCCAGTTTTGGATAAGGCCCTTGGAAAGTGAAAAGTCGCTTAGCACAAGCGGTTGCCGCAATTTAGACCAAATGGAAATTTCGATTTGGAACCAAAGACTGTTTATATCTGTCGAATCCGTAATCGATGTACAATTCATTTTGCAGGAGCTGACCTGAAGGAACGCATAACATTGACAGAGAAAGAAACAGCAGCCGTCGTTAGCCACGGAAGACGGTATTTTCCGTGTGTGCGCTTAGGTGTAGCTCTGTTGATAATTTTCTCCAGGCGAACGGACATATGGTTACATTCATTGTAGAGGTCGTGTTTTGTTTTTTGATCATGAGCAAAATTTCGCAAAAAAACCAAAATGAAAAATATTATGATTTCAGGTTGATGATGGACATTGAAACTTTGCCCATTCCAGTGATTGCCGCCATTGACGGGTTCGCTCTGGGAGGGGGCCTGGAAATGGCCCTGGCGTGCGACATCCGGGTGGCCGGTAAGGCAGGGGGCTTGGTATTAAGACGCAGGGCCAATTCCTAAAATGGATTAAACGGATTAGATTTAAACTTGTTTGCTTAATAACTTATCTCGATGTTGAGGTAGACTTAAAAAAAAATGTACACAAGCGGGAGGGGCTACAAAGAATTGCTATTGCAAATTTCGTATAAATTCATAAACGATGTCATGAGTTATTGGCAAAACAAATTTTAATCTAATCCGTTTAATTCATTTTAGAAATTGGCCCCCAGTCAACTTATTCAAACTGTCTGAATGTCTGAATCAGGCCAGAAATTTATATATTAATAGTTTTGAGTTGAAATGAAGCTAGTTTGATTCAGACGGTTTGGGTTAGCACTTAGCAGCGGTGAGTCTTAATGGTAGCTCAAAGAGTACATAATAGTGTCTCACTCATGGAAGAGTGTGTCACTGTTATGTGCTCTTGGTAGCACCTATAACGTCCCCAAGTCGTATAATATAATCACAGGTTGTGAATGGGTAATTTTGATTTAGCTAATTAGGTTTAAATTTGTTTGGTTAAAATCACGGCATCTGATAAGCGTATAAATAATGAAACTATTATGGTATTTCACTCTTCTATAAGCGTGAGACATTATTATGTACTCTTGGTGTTGTTTCTGAGATAGTCTAAAACAACTGAGTGTCTGAATGAAATTACGTTATGATGCTGAAGGCAAGCCGACACCGTGTGATTCCAAAACAACTAGTCTGATTCAGACCTTCAGACGGTCTGAATTATCGGGATTTGATTACAGCATTTATATGTTTCAGCTGATACCGCCAAGATGGGACTGGTTGAAACGAAACTTGCCATTATACCAGGGGCAGGTGAGAAATATTGTATTCAACTGGATCGGTGCTATTCTGTATTTGATTCTATCGTTCATTTAAGGTGGTAGTTACGTTTTCAAAGTTTTCGTACATCAGGCTTTTACATGGTTTTTCCCAGAGCGATCAGTAAAGAAGGTACAAAGCGACTACAATTTTAAAGAAACTTGATGAAACAATACCCACGTCATTTTTCATGTACTCACAAATTTTTATGTTTCGACTGACTAGTACATTGGCTTACAATTTAATAAGCCAACGTTTTAGCTTGTCTAAACTGTAGCTTTATAAGCTGCTAGTTAAATGGTGTGGACATGTTGTGGTCTCGTACTAGTTTATTGAAAAATAGTCTGTTAGGTCGGTAATTATACTTACAGCCGTATGTTAATTCCGCGGGCGAAATTACGAAATAATCACGTCCATAATATATAAAATCAAATTGTGGCGTGATTATTTCGTAACTTTACCAGCTAAACGACCGT
>JASANF010003169.1:0-19535 GCA_030248245.1 Trissonchulus sp. WLG1_4 | reverse complement strand
CCATACCATACAGAAATATTTACCATACATGTATGAGAGGGGGGATGGGAAACCACCCCAAGCCCAAAAAATCGAGGTGCCGGGACAAATTAAGGGTATTTATGGTCGGGGGGGGGGGAGGGTCCCCAAAATTTGGCCGGAGGACCCCACGAAATTCTAACCTCGTTAGATGTACGGAAAACGCAGCTTGCTAAATGAAGTGGACAAAAGTTGCGTCAGAATAGCAATCGCTCTGCGACACGTTAGTGCTTTCTGTACCATATTCGCATGAATAATTGGACAAATTTTCAAGTTGTTGGTTGAGTTTGGTCAACTGGAGACGTATCAGAAATTTTTTCCCGAAAAGAAAATTAAAACAGAAGGGGGACCGTGACATCAGACAATGGATAACACAAATAAATATAGCATAACGTACGCGTGTACGCATGCAAATGCAGCATAATGTACTAAATAGTAAGCCACAAAGTTGCAGGGATCAGGAGGCGGCAGCTAGGGATGGAAGTCTCGGTTTTTTTTCCGAGACCGAGACCACGAAACCGAGACTACCGAGACCGAGACCGAATTCCGAGACCGCCAAAACCGAGACTTTGGGTCATTTTTTGCCATTTTTTTACCTATTGATTTCATGACTTTTTACAAGTTTTTAGGTAATATTACAAGACCATGCTCAGACAACTTATGTATAAATAACAGCTACATCACGACAATTTTGGTTACATTGCTGGTTCTTTCCCGCGTTTGTGCGGGACTGTGGGACCATGTCTTCTTGAATATTGTGAAATTTTGACCTCTGTGCCAAAACAGACGCAATTTGCCATTGTTCTTGCAGGAAAATAGCAAATTGTGACACTGCTTGGCTCGAATTTAGTTAAAAATAGCTCCGATTGTATTGGAATTACCAATGTTCTGCTAAAATACACCCAAATACACCCAAGATAGAAAGGGTTTGGCTCAAAAATTAGACCTGCGCACCGTGAGGCTCTTTCATTCGTTGCCTCCGGCGTGACACCCCTGTGAGTGGGGCACCCTCAGTCCCCTGGGACTAAATTTTAGTTGGGATTAGAGTCTTCCCTTCTCATCTACCGAACTGCAGGTGTCACAGCATAGTTCTCAGTAGTGTGTTTAGTTGAAATTTCACAGATTTTTTTTATTTTTTGCTAAACTCATACTAATTGGAAATTACAGTTAAGTATGTGAAGCCACCAAATGGCATACAAAAGTTGACCAACCAAACAATAATACTAAAGACCGGGTACAAACAGACACTTTTCGACTACCGAGACCGAGACCGAGACTGGGCTAGTCTCGGGTTTTGACCGATCTCTGACCGAGACCGAGACTGGGCTAGTCTCGGGTTTTGACCGAGACCGAGACCAAGACCGAGACTTCCATCCCTAGCGGCAGCCACAAAAAATTGGAGAATTTTATATTTTTAGGCCAAATTTGGTCAAATGGAGACGTATCGGAAATTTTTTTCCGAATGACAATAAAAACCAAAGGCACCCTTGTGTAAAAATTCAGTTGGAAAACACTTCGTGGGGGGGTGGGGATTCCCCCCATTCCCCCCCTGGCTACGCCCCTGATGTTCCCCCAGGCAAGAGGTACCTCTCTCAAAACCATTGCCTTACAGAAGGTCCAATAAGGCCACAGGGGGTTCCAACAAGAGACACCGCAAAAGCCACAGGGAGGTTCCAATACGAGACATAGCAAAATCCACAGGGGGGGTTCCACTAAGAGACACAGCAAAAGGTCCAATAAGGCCACATGGAGGGGGGGGGGTTCCAATACGACACACAGCAAAAGCCAGGGGGGTTCCCATAAGAGACACAGCAAAAGGTCCAATAAGGCCACAGGGGGGGTTCCAATACGAGACACAGCAAAAGACACAGGGGGGTTCCAATAAGACACCGCAACAGCCACAGGGGGGTTCCAATACACGACACACAACAAATAGGGTCCAATAAGGCCACAGGGGGCGTTTCAATACACGAGACACACCAAAAGGTCCAATAAAGCCACAGGAGGGTTCCAATACGAGACACAACAAATAAGGTCCAATAAGGCCACGGGGGGTTCTAATACGCGATACACAATAAAAGGTCCAATAAGGCCACAGGGGGATTCCAATGAGAGACACCACAAAAGGTCCAGTAAGGCCACAGGGGGGTTCTAATACGCGAAACACAATAAAAGGTCCAATAAGGCCACAGGGAGGAGGGTTCCAATACGAGACACAGCAAAAGCCACAGGGGGTTCCAATAAAAGACACAGCAAAAGGTCCAATAAGGCCACAGGTTGGTTCCAATACGAGACACAGCAAAAGCCACAGGGGGTTCTAATAAGACACCGCAACAGCCACAGGGCGGTTCCAATACACGAGACATAACAAATAATGTCTAATAAGGCCACAGGGAGGAGGGTCCCAATACGAGACACAGCAAAAGCCACAGGGGGGTTCCAAAAGACACCGCAACAGCCACAATACAAGAGACATCACAAATAAGGTCCAATAAGGCCACAGGGGGTTCTAATACGCGAACTACAATAAAAGGTCCAATAAGGCCACACGGACGAGGGTTCCAATACGAGACACCGCAAAAGCCGCGGGGGGGTGCCAATACGCGAGACACAACAAACGCCACAGGGGGGGTGCCGACAAGAGACATAGCAACAGCCACAGGGGGGCTCCAGTACACCAGACACCGCAAAAGCCACAGGGGGCCATTCCAAAATGAACAGTTAACGGTCACAGAGGGGCAGAACCTGAAACAGAAGATAGGTCAGACTTTGGTAACCGAATTAACAAGCACACGGCTTTCACTTGAACTAGGGAATTGAGTATAATATCGTTCGCATTAGTGCATATGTTTGAGTTGCCTAAACACTAAACAGTGGTTGTAAATGGTGCGTATAGCGAAAAAGCGAAAAAAATCACTAAAATAGCCATTTTTTGCCGAAAATATTATTCCATTTTTAAACAATTTTAGTGTTTTTGTCAGTTCAAGCCCCCAAAACGTCGAGAGAATCTCTCCCTAAAATTTCGCAAATTCCGGGACAAGACCAGACCGAGACCCCGCGTACATGTATGCCCATAAGGCGCTTAAGGTGGTAGTTACGTTTTCGAAGTTTTTGCAATAATTCAAAAAATGCTTGATCGAACATAATCAAACTTAACAGACATTGGAAATGTAGACAACATTATTTGAGCTTAGTTTGAAAATGATTCTTACTTTTACAGCTATTTTATGCCTCAAAACATAATTTTTCGTGTATTTTTTGAAAACTTGGAAAAATGTATGTAAATTTTTGTGGCTCCTGTGCTACTCAGAAACGCCGTTCAAAAAAGGTCTAACCCGTTTTATTTTAAGAAAATTTTCAGCTAAAATATGACATATTTCAGTAAGTCGGTCTAGGCGATCGGTAACTTTGAAGTTTTTTAACACCAATTCTGAATTCTCAAGCCAATATCGCAAATTACAAATAACCATTTGACACCATAATTTACAAGTATGTAGTCCCCTAATAAAAAAAATGGGGAAGTTTTTCGATTTTGAGGCCAAATTTCATCAATTTACGGACATTTTTGGTATGCGGCTCCAAAAAATTTTCTTTTGCTCCGGGCAAAAGGGGGCATATATCCCCTACATACCCCCCACCGTCCGCCCTTGTCTCCTATGTATCTATTCTATCTGGAAAATTTGGTAGGTGCATGTTATAGCAGCCCAAAGCCTTGGCAGTTTTAATAAACCCCTTCAAAAATTGCAAATTTTCTTCAAACCCAGCAAATGACATTTTTGTCCGCCATTTTTTCAACGGTTAAGGACAACTGTGCTTAATGTAATCTTAAATAACCCCAATGAAGCCCTAGTGAACTAAGTTTAAAATTTTTAAAAAAATCCGTCATTTCTGAGCACAATGAGTGATTTTAGTTGAAGAAACGAATATCCTGACGTGTTCAGGGGAACGCAAAGAAAGCAAACTTGACAGTAGCCAAATAAATTTCCCCGATAACTTTTCCAAATTCAGTAAAAAGGTTGAACATTTTTTTAGTTAGAGCCCACCAAAGTCATGAAAACTGCCTTTTCTTGAATTTTTATAAAATTTGGGGCAAACTTTTGGTCACAGAAAAAATATGCTGAATCGCTACGCTTATTTCAGCATACGACCACTTTCATAACACATATATATATATATATAACATTTTTCACCACAGCGAAGAAATAACGAAATACATGGAAAAATGCCTGAAATTGAGCTGATAAGCTTCAAAATCAATCTTCATCAAATAGTTGGTGTGCACGCTATGAGTGTTATCAACATTAGAAAAACTGCATTTTTGTGAAAAATATGTTGTTTTATAATATGCAAAAGACCGCTTGTAAATTGATTTAGTAATTGCTACAAAATATAACAATGACAAAAAGCTGCGAAAACGCAAACTACCACCTTAATATAACAATCACATTTTTATTAGAGATTTAGTTATAATTTTAAAGCAAGCCAACGCCAAAAAATGTGAAAACTCACTAAGCCCAAAAATCATCCAGCCGTTTTTTGCAACGACAGACAAAACTCGACGTCGTGACTGACAGATCCAGCTTGAATCAGCAATCCTGAAGAAATTGAAACAAGTTCCAAGTCGCAAAACAAAGCACGTAGAATGTGTGTTTCACTTTGGACTCCATACCATACACAAGTACATACATGTAACAGCACCAAAATTTTGGGTACCCCTACCCCCCTTGGTGGTACCCTTCTCCCCTGCGTCAGCTCATTTTTGACCCCCCCCCTCCCAAAAATGACGCAATTTTTACCTTTGTTGACCAAAAAACACCGATTCTGACAATTTTTGGCGAAAATTTTTGTAAAAATCGCTTACATTTCACAAAAAATGCCGATTTTGTCAAATTTTGGCCAAAATTTTACTCCCGCCGGGACCCTTCCCCCTCTCTTTCCCCTGGCGGGACACCCCCTCCCCCCCAGGCCCGAATTTTGGGGGGTCTTCCCCCCCATCCCCCTCCCAACTACATGTATGCACAAGTATTTACCATGTATGACATTTACATGTATGAGAGCGGGGGATAGGGGGAACCCCTCTTCCCCCCAAAAAATCGAGGAGCCGGGAAAAATTTGCAAAATTAAGGGTATTTATGGTCGGGGGGAGGGAAGGTCCCCAAAACTAGGCCGGAGGACCCCACGAAATTCTGACCTCGTTACATGTATGGAAATGATGGGCGTAATGGGCCAACATTACTCTGCTTTCTTCGGCTTGACGGTTCGTGTTGAAAATATTTCTTGTTCTGTTTATCTATCAAAGCCTATGCATGTCTACATGAGGACATTATACTGTATTTATTTGTCTAATGCTACCTAGCCCAAGTTAAAGGAACAATTTGACAATACCAGACACTGGATTGCCAGTCAAAAAAATTTCGCTTCGCCTAATTTTATGTATGCAGTTTGGAAGTGACATTTGGAAGTGGAAGTATCTTCGTCCAAATAAAAACTGACCCTTTTGGTTGGTTTTCTTGGAATTGCTTAAGGACAGAGCTCTACGGACAAGGACAAGTTGTTGAACTAACCAGGTGGATATATTTTGGCGGTGACTGTGTGAGTAGGTTCGCTGCGTCCGATTCCATTACTGGCCACCAGGTTCACAGACAAGTCCGTGTATTCGTCCAGAATCCCCACATCTCGGGTCTTCCATTCTAAAAGAGTGTAAACGACTAGGGGTCTTATCCAAAATTGGATTTAACGGATTAGATTTAAATCAATTTTGCGAATAACACAGCAGAAAATAAAAATATCCGGCTGAAATTTTGCCTCACACGTCTCACATGGATTATGTAGAAGTGTGCCAAGTTTCAACCAATTACGTGCACTTGACGCTGCGTTATTGACGAAATAAAGTTAACTCTAATCCGATAAATTCAATTTTGGATAAGACCGCAAGATTAATATCGATAGGGGTGGTTCGTGGTTGTTGGTTGTTGGTAGTGCAAATTTAATCATATTTCTGAAAGTAGACTCAAACAGATACTACGTACACTGAATTTTCGCCAACATTTAAAAAAGCAATACGAAAAAAGAATTTATACAAGACTACATAATAGGAACATTAGGACAGATTGACACTCTTCCCAATAGTTAGCTTGTCACCGACGCAGATGCATTGCACAATAGCAGCCAAAGATGCAGCGTTTTTGGGGCCAAACTGGTGGCCATGGCCACTAAAATTATGGATTGGCCACTAAAAATTTTGAGCTGGTGGCCAATCTGGCCACCAAAAAGTGAAGTTTAAAATGACGATTGTGTTTCAAAATCAAAAAAATCGCCCGGCTTCTGGGGGCTCTCGCCCCCAGACCCCCATGCAGGTTATCAATACAAAATGTATATTGTATACTGCTCAATCTCCACTCTTGAGGTTTAATGCTTATACGCACTGTGATCTGAGTGTCCTCTATTGTATCGCGGTATTTATTCGGTTTTGTTGACAGCGATATGAATTTCTTGTTGTATATATATATGTATATTTCTTGTTGTTCCTTGTCAGTGACTTGTGGGGGGGCTACCTGAATAAGTGAACATTAGGTTCTGCTATTTTTTCAAATTTACACGCAATGCAGCACGCGTAAAGGCGCCTCGCACATGTAAAAACGGAAACCAAAAGTTGAAACTAAGCATGGGCACGGTTATCGGTTAACCGGTCGGTTAACCGGTTATGGGTAGTAACCGGATCGGTTAACCGGTTCACCGGAAAATTTAAGATTTAAGATTTAAGATTTAAGAAATTTAAGATTTCAATCACGGATAACCGGAAAATTTAAGAAATGTTTATATATTATTTAGCTTTAGCCCCAGCTTTCAAGCACGGCTATGGCAAACTATAGTTAGCCAAACTTCTGTTAGTCACAGCTCCAGTATACATGATATGCTTTTTTAGATAAGTCATTAAGCTTCTGCAATATATAGACGCCTGGTTTCTTTTACATGTTGTATTGCGTTTTGCTACGATGCTTCAGGTGTTAAAGTTTTCAGCAATATGTAGCTTTTAGCATTAGTAAATTTAAAAATGGTTTTTACAGAATCAAAAACTTGATTAGTAAATTGACTTGTTTTGACGATATATGAAGTGAGGATGTATCGTCTTGTGATGTGTTAGCATTGGTTTGAGTTTATCTTGACTAGTTGGTCAAAACTTCGAAGTACAGCTGAACTAATGGCCAAAAACTTCTACCCGTCCATGAACTAATAATCTGTCTGGTGTCGATAAACTAATTTCAGAATGAAATTAAAAACATCAAAAACCAATATAAATTAACTGCGTAATGTTAGTAAAAAACACTAAAAATCTTATACTTGGTGTTATTTTTGTTTTGCACACAAGTGTAAGTAAACGAGGACACTTTGTATTTTAAGTTTAATTTCATTTGATTAAAAATATCGTATTCTTTTGTTTAGTTTCAAGCTCTCAATTAGTTTTGTTTAAATTCTATTTTTCCATCGATAGATGAGGGCAGCGTCGACTGAGATAATTCCGATTGCAATATTGTCGAAAATAAGCAGGAGCCCAAACTTGTCTATTATGCCCCGTCCAAATCCTTTTCAACGGTGTGGCAAACATTCAAGAAAGAGAAAAAAATGGACAAGATACTGGATGGGTCAGTGCCATCTATGATTTGCCATAAAAATACCCAAACTGATTAAATTAATACGCTTTTCAGAATTAGTCTGCTTCTGATTAAGACGAAAGTTACGCCGACTATCTCTAACGAACTAATTTTTTGAATTTGAAGAACGAATTTGAGAATGATGTGACGTATATAAATGTACACACCAATAGAACGTGCAGGATTTCCCACCGGAGACATCTCGGATTTGAAAAAACCTTATGGCCGGATTGCTACACTCAATAAGGTGGTAGTGTCGCCAAACCAATTTTGCTCATAAGATTAAAAAAGATAGCTTTTTGTTTTTTGTACGTTCACTCGTCCAATGCTATCATGTGTTAAATAATTACTGCCAGACCCTAGTCTACCAATATCTACCACTATCTTGAACCAATCACTAATTGTAAGCCATGCATCACACAATAGGGACATAAAAGTTCAAAAAATCAAGCCAGATATCAGATTGGCCAGCCTGTGAAGTTCACATAACGTAGCGACCAGCGACGCATAATTTTTTGCCACAAGTAAAAAAAAGAAAAATGAAGGTACGATTTTCTTCTGATTTTAAAATAAGCGTCTAGATTTTTCCCAATTTATCATTATTGCTGTGAGTACTTCACAGTTACCGCACAGTTTCAGAGTTCAAACAGGTATTACTAGGTACCACTAAACAGGTATTCTGTGTTATCGGGCGGAATTTTCACATTATTTTTATAGGAATTTAACACAATTTTAAGAGATTTTTAACAAAAATTTAAATAATTTTTATATTTTTTACAGAAGTTGAATACCTGCTGCTGTTGTTCTTGTTCTTGTTGTTGTTGTTGTTGTTGTTGTTGTTGTTGTTGTTGTTGCGGCGGTGTTGCTGGCGGTGGTGGCGGCCTGGCTGGTGAGGGGAGAGGGGGGTCTAGAGGGCGGGGAGCGGCACGCCTCTGTGCATCTTGGCGTGGTGGATCCGCAACCCCGCCACCCCCTTGAACTCCCGCCCCTCACAGCCAGGGTGGGGGCAGTGGGTGGGCTGCGGGGGGCCTCCGGGCCCATGCATCCGCCCGCGGTGGATGCTGAGTCCGCGGGCGGATGCGAAGGTGGCCCCGCATGTGCCACACGCTGAAACAACAAAACCCAATTAAACGTCTTGCCACAACGTTATGACTAAAAATTTGGAAAATGCAAGACGCGCCATCGTGTTGTACTTTTTTCGACAGGTCGCATTTTTAGAAAAATTTAGAAAATAGCAAGTTTACCACAACAAACATCTGCACGCATAGATGCACATAGGAGGGACGGTAGGAGGGGTATCAACCCCTCCCCCCTTAGAGGGGTCATCACCACCCTCAGACAGCAGGCGCCCCCTTCC
The DNA here is from genome assembly GCA_030248245.1 of Trissonchulus sp. WLG1_4. Lineage (NCBI taxonomy): Eukaryota > Metazoa > Nematoda > Enoplea > Enoplida > Ironidae > Trissonchulus > Trissonchulus sp. WLG1_4. The sequence goes on along the minus strand of JASANF010003169.1, from coordinate 10,508 downwards.
CCTCTGATTGTTAACAAGGTGCATCAAAATGGAGTAAAAAATCGACAAATCGAAAAAATTTTGCGACTGAGGTCAAAGACGTGCCCCAAAAATAAGTTAAAAATAGAAAAAATAGAAAATTTTCTGGTTGTCGCCGGAAAACCAGGACCACCTCCCTCGCCGATTCACCTGTGTATCTCTAGCCTGCATCACTCTACTCATGACATATAAACATACTGAAACTAGCACCGATAAACCGAATAAACAAACAGCAGTAAATTGAATTAAACATACCGTGTCGCGGTGGGCGCGGGGGCCTGGGCCGCAGGTAGTACCTCTGAAACAAGTACATAAATATTTATATTATTATATAATATACTTGACAAAAAATATAACACATGTGTACCAGACACCACTAGCATAACTAGTGGTAAAACGTATGCCTAAAACTTGGCATTTTACAAACTCATTACGAAAATCACCCGTTGGGCATCACTTTGGGTAGATTAGGAGGTTAGCGTTATGAACCGAAAAAATGCAACCTGGCCCGTTAAAAACTATCGGGAAGTTCGTTGTGAAAGAAAAAATATTTTGTTACAAATACAAAGCCGCTGCACAAGAACGTGATCAGAATAGCCAGCCCCATAAAACATTAGCGCTTTCTGCACAGTGCACAATATTCGCGCGAATCATTCGTAAGCGCCAGCGCCGTATATAATAACTTGTTTTTGTAGACTGTATCAGACATGGAGAAACTTTTTTGGTACCTCGTCTCAAGCGTGTTGTGACAGCTAGTAGTGAAGCTGGATTGCATATTATGACACAAACCATTGGTCGAATTATTCTAACGTAATACTGTAATCCGCACGGCACCTGGCACAGGCTAAAAAGTTCGCCTTTTTGATACATTACTAACTGATTTAATGGTGAATATTAAGTAAAGCGCATCCTACTACGACAGCACCATTCCAATCAAAGAAAGAAGGTATATATAATATAAACGGTTCTAATTATATTGACTTAATAATCCGCGCGAATAGAATGCAGATGGCTATTCTGATTACGCTCTTGTCAACCGAAAATAAATGTTTCCTATTCACAGCAAACTTGTCCATATGTATTATGTATATACTGTAACTGTATATTTTATATACTACATATATACTGTCTTTTCGTAAAGAGCAAGTTCATTATGTGTTCAACATCCAAAATCATCCTTAAAACAAAACTGTGACATAAACTGAGCGAAGTTGAAGCAAGTGACCACCCCCTGGCCTGGCATACTTCAAGCTGAGGGGAGCGTCTCCCCCATTTCCGATGGGGTACCCTCATAGCATAAAACTTGCAAAACCCAGGACGTACTAGACTTGAACATAATTTAATAACAAAAGTAATTAATAGCGTGACTTACGTGGTGCGGAGCCACAGGCACAGGGGGCGCCGCGGGCCTGAAACAAAAACACAATATGACTATTATTAAGGGAAACCATATGATCGAGGACAAGAGACTGATGGAAAAATGTATTTTGGCTTAGTAGATATGTAGTACCAAAATCTGAGCTTGACAACCCACTGACAACGCCTACGAGAACGGCTCGCGTGAATACTCCGTAATATTATTAACATACATACAGCGATTATTCCCTAATATTAGTAACATACAACAAAGGATTAAACATAAAAGCAACAAACAATTACTTGCAACGGATTGGTGCAAACATACGTGTACACGGGATCTCAAACGAAAAGGGACTCTCCTGGGTTTTTTGACAAATTGAGAGCTTATCCCACTCCAACATAAAAATATGAATTTTTTACAAAAATTCAGATATAATTCACGATATTCGGAGGTTGGATCATGTATTCACCATGTAATAGCTATCAGGGGAAAACTTTTAGTTTTAGGCACCTCTTTCTAAACAATACAGAAGATTTTACCAGAAGATTTTAGTAGGTAAATCCTGAGGAAACTCCGGGGCCTGTGCTATGCAGTTGGTTATACACGAAAATGAAGCAAAATTTTGCTACTGTCTTTTTCACCTTTTACTATTTTACACTGTTAGCAAACCAATACGCAGCAAGCAGGGGCGGTTCCAGGGGAGGTGCAGGGGGTGTGCACCCCCCCTTTTGGTCGAAAGGGGGGTGCAGCAGCTAGATGTTGAAAAGTGCCTGCCCCAATGCAACAATTTTTTTGCAAAAACAAAAAATTCGCTAGCATCTGGTGGCTGCCGCCCCCAGACCCCTGCTTTATATATATTTCACACTGACTTTCTCACTGAGGATTAGCAGTGTTCATGATAGACTTTGCTTGCTCACGCGTCAACTCTGAAGACTTCAAGTGTGATTTTAACCTCTAGGTCTTGCAGACTAATCCGAAGGTTTGTAGTCCAAATCCCACCGACTAGGTTTCACAGTATTTCTTTGAGAAAGAAGAGACTAAAGTGATTGGTTACATGCGTTCCTGTACAACGCAACATTTGAGTACTTTATCTACCGGCATCGGTAAATGGGTACCACAAGTATGTGGGAAGGTACCTGGAGTTTGTGAACGGCATTTGAACAGACCCTTGCCAGTTATATAACTGCTTAGTGTTGAACTGTAGTTTTGCTGTCACTATTAACGCTACGATGTGCTCAAACTGGTATATACCGTAACAATACGAAACCATAGGAAGAACTAAAAAAATTTCGAAGCTGCACCCCCCCTTTTCAAAATCCTGGAACCGCCCCTGGCAGCAAGCACATTATCTGAGAAAACCAATTGTTCATGTTTGCATTTGAATAAAGTGCAAACTAAATGGGTGCAATTTCTACTTAAGACCCGCCGGTGCAAAAACATATACATATACATAAACATATAATAACATATGCATTTAGCATACATTTTACATGTACATAAAAAACATATACATTTAGCTGGTTGACTGGCTGATCAACGAACACAATCAATAACTTACACTCTTAGCAGACAGTACCAAAAAAACTTGGTACTGTGAGCAAACGGTCAGAGATGCATCTGTGGACCAGTCTTAAGCAACATCTGAAATACATGCCAACGATAAAAACAATGAGTGAGTGAGTAATAAGTTCAAAGAATTAGTGAGTACCATTGAATTATAATATATATTATTATAAAAATGCTCCATTGGGCATCACATTGGTTAGAATTGGAGGTTAGCGTTCTAAAGCGGAAAAAATGCAACCTAGCTCGTTAAAGATAATGGACAAGTTTCCTGTGAATAGGAAAAATTATTTTGTTCAAGTTGCTGGACAAGAGTGCACACATGGGCAGTGCATACACCCAGCCTACACCGGTGTACGCACAACCTCGCAACCTCGCACGACCTGGCAGACCAACCTAGCAAGACTCGCCGGTGGTCAAGTTTGCAAATGTTAGTAAAGCCGAGCAATGATGTAACCTACTCTAAAATTTCACTAAAAAGTCGTCTGCGAGGTTGTCGTAGTAGGACAACGTCGCAACATGATTGCCCTTGTCTGCGAGGTTGCCATAAAACAACGTCGCAGCATGTCTGCGAGGTTAAAAGACAACCTCGCTACATTTTGTCTTCGAGGTTGCCATAAGACAACGTCGCAACATGTCTGCGAGGTTGCTATAAGACAACGTCGCAACATGTCTGCGAGGTTGCTAGAAGACAACGTCGAAACATGTCTGCGAGGTTGCCATAAGACAGCGTCGTAAGATGTCTGCGAGGTTGCTAGAAGACAACGACAAAGAATCTGTTCGAATGCAAAAATCAATGGGAGTTTTGGTTGGCATGGAAAAATTTAGAGCGCAACTAATTTAATTTATATCACTCCTGAAAACTGAAAATGGACCAGCGCTCACTGTTTCATTGAGCATAATAAGTGTTGGAAAGATATTGGGCGGATTGTTAAATGCAGAACTGCGGACTTTGACCACAAGATCTTTGATTTTGGTGACTTTACGTTAAACTGGTTAAACTCAGAAAGTGGAGCTATTCGTCACACAGAATTTCCATCACTCGGTTCTTTGCGTGAACTTATCATGGACTATTATTCCTGAAATTAATTGTTACTTTTCATTAGGCTCAATGGAAATGTTTGACGTTTTGGAGCTCAGTACATATACATGTGTATGGTCAAGGGCGTACCCAGGGGGGGAATGGGGGGAAATCCCCCCCGAAATTTTTTCCCAGTCTGGGTTTTTTTTTCGCAAAAACGTTCGCAATTGCGAAAAAAATTTTGCAATTGCGAAAAATTTTCAAACTGTTTCGCAAAATTGCGAAAAAATTTTGACGCCGGTGAGGTGAACTTATAAGATCCCCGCGTTGTTTTTAGCTACTCAGCCAGAAAAAATTTCCGGTACGTCCCCAATTGACCAAATTTGACCTAAAAATCTAAAATTTCTAACTTTCCCGAGGTTCCCCTAGTCCCCTCCCCAGACTCATGTAAATTCCTGCGACTTCATGTTTATTGCGTGGTAATATTCTATGTCAACGCGTTTAATGACTATAAGACATCCGCTAAATCTATGTGTATCTGAGAGTGTGTAGTGTGCCCAGTCCGAGATATTGCGTCTCGTTTCGTCACACAAAATACGTCTGGATGGGTCTGGGAAAGCACTAGTCCTGTACGCTATATCGGAGTGTTCAGTTATGCGTCACATATTCTACACCTACAGCAAAACTTTCGGGCCCTTTGAATTTTTTCCAGTGGGACCACAGAACCAAAGGACTAATGTAAAATTCTTGTCAGGAAAAAAATCGAGGGGGAGGAATTCCCTATATCGTCCCCTGCTACGCCGCTGCGTGAATATGATGTTCAGTGCAATAAATAACACAAAAAGTTTTTGCGAAAAAAAATTTGGTTTTGCGAAAAAAATTTTAATCTTTTCGCAAAATTGCGAAAATTCGCCAGCGAAAAAAAAAAACCCAGTATCCCAGTGATTTTTTACACAAGGGTTCCCCCTTTGGTTTTTATGGTCCGGCCGGAAAAAATTTCTGATACGTCTCGAATTGACTAATTTTTTTCTGGGGGCTGCCGAGTGCCGTCCCCAGACCCCTGCGACTCTATGGCTTACTAATCCTTTTTATTATCATGTCTACACGAGTATATTATGCTACATTTTTTACTTGTGGAATACACTGTCTGATATGACGCTCCCATCTTTTGTTTTAAATTTTGTCGGAAACAATTTCTGATAATTCCAGTTGACCAAATTCGACCTAAAAATTGGAAAAATCGCCATAAATCGTCATTTTTTTCTTGGGGGCCCCCGCCCCCAGACCCCTGGAACCTTGTGGTTTAGTAATCTTGCGTTTGTAAGGCGTTTTATGAGTGTTAAAATTGCAACAAAGTGCATTTTAACCCATTACAAAAAATCGAAAAGTCACCCACCCTCGAATTTTTTTCTGGGTACGCCACCGTGTATGGTGTCATTTTGTACGTAACTCTAAAATTTGTGGTGTGAATTTTAGTAAACGGCGGGTGGCTCACGAACCAAAAAATTTTAAACCCTTTGCTCCTCGCAACCTCGCAAACGTCGGAGCTGGTGTAGGCTAGAATTTGGGAGTCTGCCCATGTATGCAAGAGTGTGATCAGGCATGACATGACATGACACATTAGCGCTTTCTGCACCCTATTCGCGCAAATCACTCGTAAGCGCCAGCTTCCGAAAATGCCAATATTACGTTGGATAGATTGTAACAGACATGCAGAAGTTTTTAGTATTCGTCTCTAGCGCGTGTCTTGACAGCAAATATCAATAACATGCAGTTCGATCACGCTAACTCAAGCTTCATTGCATGCAATACAAATCATTTATTCACTGGTCGAATTATTCCAACGTAATACAACTGCAATGTCTCATGTCTGCACCGCACCTGGCACAGGCTGAAAAAATCGATTTTTTGGTATTTAGTTATTTTTAGCAATTTCTGTTATCGGTCAACACTAAGTAATGAACATCGTATTTACTACGACGGCAAACCATTTCACCATTCAACTCAAAGAAGGTATATAAACAGGTCTAATTATATATAATGACTATAATCCGCACGAATAGGGTGCAACATGCAGAAAGCGCTAATAAGTTATGGGGCTGGCTATTCTAATCACGCTCTTGTCCACCGACTTTAACAAAATGAATTTTTCCTATTCACAACAAAGTTGTCTATTGTCTTTAATAAGCTAGGTTACATTTTTCCGCTTTAGAACGCTAACCTCCTATTCTAACCACAGTGTCCAAAGCAGGGTTGGCAAGTCTCGGGTTTGCAACCGAGACCGAGACCGAGACCAGGCAACCGAGACCACCGAAACGAGACCTACGAGACCGAGACCAGCCCTTGGGGGACCTTTTTTTCAAGTTTCAATTTTAAAAATTTGAGATACTTTGAAACGTGAAAAAATAGTTATAAGGTATATACAAAAAAGTGACGATTAGGTTAGGTTGTATGAGTGTATGACTTGCGAAGTTGCGAGAAGCTTAACATTGGAACGACCGGATGCATGAGAGTAGGAGAGTGACAACCGGAGAATAGTATTATTTTCCCGCTGTTTTGTCAACTTTTGGTTATTTTTTAAAAGTTTCGCACACTTCGTCGTATACCACATTTTATAGTGCATTGCATACACATATTTTCACTTTGGCAGGCTGACTCAGGTGCCAGCGTAGAGTCGTCTGCGCTGGTGCAGTAGTGCTACTATCGGAAGTTCTGATAAGTGATGGCAGCATCATCACGGAACAGAAAAGTTTCTCACGCTGTCACAGTTATGTGGGGGGAAGATTTGATGCAACACCCACTCCATAGCCCAAAAAGCATTTGATTGTACTTAGGTTTTTTCAGATATATACTTAATGTTTTGACATGTGTTGAGAGGTTGGGCGGTTGGGGCTTAAGAAATTCAATTAAACTGCCACCCAATTCGAGATTAGTTAAGTCGCAGAAGCCAGCAAATTTTTAATTACAATTCAGCTACAAGTTAGCACTATTTGGTATATAAATGATGGTCAGTATTTTTACTGCTCAACATAAGAGGTCCCACATACAAATGCAACATCGCTAAGTCAGACAGACAACCCATTTTAGCTCAAACTTCAATATAAAATCTAGCTTGATATAAAAAGTTTAAACTTGAAGGTAGCCAGAGTTTGCCGGTGAACTAACATTCTTCTGCAGCAGACAGTTTTAACCATTTCATGCTTGGCATTCTATTTGTAAACTTAAATTGTAAAAAAAATCTGTGATTTTGGAAAATTTTGAAAACTTCAAGTATCATCTGAAATACCGAGACCACCCTATGGCAGGTCTCGGTTTTGCTACCGAGACCGAGACCGAGACCGAGACCAGCCTAGTCTCGGGTTTTTTACGAGACCGAGACCGAGACTGCCAACCCTGGTCCAAAGGGGACATTTTTATAATAATTCTATGTTTTTTCCCCTGTAGTTAAAAACAATGACATGCAAACTTGTATGTACTGTATAAACTTTTTCGTTAACAGAAGTTAATTTTCGTGCTCATCATCAAAAACTGAACCTAAAACGAAATCGTGAGTCGCGATTAATGACATCAGTTGAGGGCAGTTGAAAAAAATTCCCCTGACAGGTAAACATCGTTCGCTATTTTTCAGCAACCAAGTATCTATATACATTTTCTGCTAAAAACAAGTTCATATTCGTGTTCACCGCCCAAAATTACAACTAACGAACGACAACTTTTGCTGAAATTGTCAAAATAGATATTTTGGTTAATTCACCGCCACGGCACATTCTCGGGGGTGCCACAGTGAAACGGTGCCGACTGCCAGCCAAGAAATAGTTAAGTGAAACATACTATACATGTAACGGGGTCAAAATATGTTTCTGGGAGGGCTCCGAATCCAAGGGGGGGAGGGTGAGGTAACGTTCAAAAACGTTCAATCTAAGGGTCTCTCGAATTAAAAGGTTAATTTTAACAGGACTAAACGTTTTAAAAATTATGCTTAAAAATATTCTAAACCCTTAGAATAAACATACTCATAAAAATAACTGCTATCGCGCTGATTTTTAACTTTTTAAGTCAATTTAATGAGAAAATATCAAATCAATTTTTTAGCCATTTTCGCGTTTTCTTGCGTGAAAATTTCATTTATGGTCAGGCTCGCGAAATTTTTTTTAAGTAGCACATCCGAAATTTACATAGCTCATCAACCCAAATCAAGTAATCCAGTGCATCGGGTGCTCAGTGAGTGAATGTGCAATCTAACATAAAACATGCTGCGTTATTCCGTAATGACAGTCAGTATAAACTGAATTAGCAACTTAGGATAGGAAGTATATTATATATTATATATTATTATATATTATATATATATATATACATACATATATATATATATATATATATATATATATATATATATACATATATATATTTATATATATATACATACATATATATATATATATATATATATATATATATATATTAGGGATGTCGCGGATGTCAATTTTTGACATCCGCGGATGCGGGTGCGGATGTCGACTCCTGACGTCCGCGCGGATGCGGATGCGGATCTTTTTAGAATACGTTCTAGACAAGTCATGAGGTGATTCACCAAAAATTACTAAAATTACACGTATAAACAAGAATGAGACTTAAACGAGATACACCAAACTATATAAAATGTCTGTATTCCTATTTCATATCTTCTACCTCTTGTGCCGCCATTGACAGTTTGTTTTAAACGCTATTGATTAACCTTATGCCAACCCAAAGGCAAAGGCTTGACCCTCTGGCTACTTGCTGCTGTGTATATAATAGTTATTGGTGCTAGGTGCATGTATATACTTCAAATTACAAAGTTTCAAAATGCTAAATCTACTATGTACATAAATTCTGCGTGGTAAACAACTGATACTGATTGATTACAATCTCAGCAGGCTGGTTTCTCAATAATGTAGAACTCAGTTCTAGTATGCGTCAGTATACTGTATATATGAGATTTTGTGACGTAACGTTAGAAAAAAAATGCAAATTTTGAGCACCGATGAGGATTAAAATCATGAAGATGACGTTTCAATATACTCCTGCAAGAGCTAATATTTGGGTATAGACGCACGAAAAAAAAAACAGAATTGCGCCAGATTGTCGACATTTGTAGTGGCATCTCCCGAATCTACAACATCCGCACATCCGCATTAAATTTTTGCGGATGTCAAAACGTTTCGGATCATCCGCGGATGCGGATATCCGCGACATCCCTAATATATATTATATATAATTATATATAATAATTAATAATTAATAATTAGTTATTATATTATATTATTCTTTATTATTATATTATATATATATTATATATATATATATATATATATATATATATATATATATATATATATATATATATATATATATATATATATATATACAACGCCAAACTGCGCCATTATTGCACAGTTGATAGTGACCCGCATAAACGTTCGCCGACCATTTCACAAAACTTTTCTGACTACAATGGAAAAAAACTAGCTCAAACTATATATAATATACTACGACATTAAGATGGCCGTAGTTTGACCAGCATACACAGTACGAACTGCACTTATTTAGCGCTCCAACAAGTGTAATACGTGTCCCCACCAAATCGCAATTTTTGGTGCGTTAAGCTCCAATTTTATTCTCGATGTGGCTCTGGTAGTCTGGTGAAAAGTTAGCCTTTTTATGCTAAATAAAAAAATGTGCTAACATGTGTCACTTTTGCGTTATAAGTGCAATGAAGTGCATTTTAGCACGTCATTTCAAAAAGCCGAACAATCGAAAAATCATCACCGATACCGCCCCCCAATTTTTCCTCGCTACGCCATTGCTGCTGTGAATCAACCGGCGTGTCACCATACTGGGGCGTGGGGGGGTTTTCACCCAACCCCAGAAATGTTTGATGACGGCATAATCGATGGATGGCAAAGGCTCACTACCCCCCCCCCCACTCCCCCCCCCCCCCCAGTATGCGTGCCACTCAGGCGCACAGTCTGCACAGTTAGTCTTAACAGTTTATTGCGCGGTGTGGCACATGCTTGGGGTTATGCAACTTACACGGGCTGCTGCTGGGGGGCCGGAGGAGGGGGCGCGTCCTCCTCGTCGCTGGTCTGGGCCAGCCATGGGCCCTGCGGGACCGGCCAGAACACCGGGTCAGGCGGTGTGCCGGGGGTCAAGGGGGTCGGCGGGCCAGGGGGCGAGTGCAGCCCCGGGGGGTTCACTGGGCCCAAGGGCGTCACGGGGGCCTGGGCCTGGGCCCGCGGCCTGGCCAGGGAGTAGGGCCTAGCCCTGGGGGACCGCCGGGCCTGGCCGCGCATCCGCCGGTCAGCGGGACCCCGGGAGGTCGAGGGGCCAGGAGGCGTGGCTGGGGCCTCCTCGACCTCCATATCCTCAGGCTCCTGAAACACAATATAGTCGGACTAAGATTCATTCGTCTAGACTGGTAACGGAATGCGCCCACAGTCATGGCCAAGTATATACATATAGTGGTGCGGGGAAAAAAACCCTATTTTCAACTTTTCGGCTCCT
>JASANF010003168.1:0-15416 GCA_030248245.1 Trissonchulus sp. WLG1_4 | reverse complement strand
ACCATACAACCGACAAAAACCTAACTTTTGGGAAATGACGAAAAACGTTGAGAGGTCATTTTTTTCAAGATTTTGGGGTCAAATTTAGTGTGGACGTAGCTAGAACGGTTCTTCTTCAGACCCCAAAAAATTTCTCACGAATTCGCAACCTTTCCTGAGTTATAAGGCCTCAAAGTCATATGAGCGGTTTTAGCATATGATGAAGATATAAACAAGCGTTTTTTGCCCCGAGACACAATACACTGCTTTTGAAACGTTGTAAAGACGAGTACGATAACCTGGCAGTTGAAACCTTTTATTGAGAAAAAAGTTCAATTATCAGACTATGAGATACAACAGCAAATTTTTGCACCGAAACACACTGTAACGTACAACATCAACTTTAGCAGAGGTCCCAGTTTCTATTAAACGGCAGTTTTTTTTCCACCGCTCTTTGGCTTTTATAGCACAACGAAAGTGGAAGGTTTTTATTAAATAGGTCTTTTACTGCTGGAATTTTCATGATAGCCAAACAACACACTCAAAAAATGTCGCTTGACCGCTACTTGGCCGTTTTTTGCTGCTGGATATTGTAGAGATGATTGTCACGTGACTTCAATCCGGGGCAAAAATTGTGTTCTTCCGGCCAATCAGAAACAAAGTACTGGCCAATCAACATCAAGTTGCAGATAACCGTTTTCGTATTAACCAATAAGCATCAGACCAGTTTTAAATCAACCAATAAGAAACTACTGAGTTCTCGTTTTGTTTTGGAGGGGGCTTTGTGGACTAGTTATCAATAAAAAACGTTTATAACAATTGCTAGCAATTTTTGAATACTTTTTATGATGGTGAACAGTTGTGATTATTTAGCAGTGTAAAATTATCAGCATTAGAGCGAATTAAAAAGGTTATAAGTCGAGTTTTACACACGTGGACCCTTGTACTAACTTCACTAAATACAAAACACAGATCAAATTCTAGAAAACAGACCAAATTATAACACAAAACAGTAAACACTAAAACAGCAAACATTATAAGACAAAACAGTAAACACTAAAACAGTGGGTATGGAGAAAGAGAAATAAACGATCTGAAAATAATTATGCAACTGTACAGTTTACACTGCACCTATATAAACCGAATTTTTTGCCACGGCCGAAACTTCCCATTCTGAAATAGCTGTTTTGCAAATTTTGTGCTTCAACGTAGCGCACAGGCTTATATCAAAAATCATACAAGATATGATAAAAAATAAACCACTTATGATATTGAAAAGTAAAAAACATAACGTTATGTGTAGTAAAGTAAGTTCAAAACAAGGCTGTCATCAAAGAAAACTGTCGAAAGTAATGCACGCTTCATCCCTTCACAAGTTTCTAACTTTTTTCATTCGTCGCATGATCTCATTTTTTTATTTTAGTGTCACTATTATTACCTCTTGTTTTCATTTTTATGAGTTTATATACGTACTGAAATTTGCGGGGCAAAAACCGGACTTAAACCGGACATCTGCAGTGCTTTGTAAGCGCCAAATGTGAAAATTTGGATTTTGGGTTTTGAAAATGGGCTGAGTCTCCGTCACGTGACCTGCAGATGACCGCCACTTAAACGTTTTTTGTCCCGAATACACTTTCAAATTTTCATTAACCAATTAGAAAGCAGCATTTTGAGTGACGTAATTTCATCAGCCAATCATTTAGTATAATTTGAAATAGGCTCCGCCCTAATGAAATTTTTGTCTCCGCCCCACCTATATTGTTTAACAAAGTTGAAAAATGAAGCGAGCAGTTTTTTGTCAGCAGTTTTTACAGTTCTAGACCTGTTTTAAGTATCTTCCCAAAAAATTTCTTCGTCTGCCACGTCGTTGTCAGTTGGCAGCTGCTGATAGAACGTGATGGCTCGGTTTCCAGTTATGATTTTTTTCTTGATCATTTTCTCGAGATCAGCTTTCAGTGCCTTGCTGATAGGAAGCCGCTCCACAGTATAGGCCTCGTTTGGGTAACGTGGCAGCTCGTCCAGAAACGGCACGCGCAGAAATTCCGTGTATAAGTCCAGCTCTAGGCGCACGTGGATTGCCTATAAGTAACACACACTTTATAAATCAATCCAATCAAAGTCGTTATTTAAACTGCAAATGCGAAATGTCGCAAGTCCAAAAAGTCCAAAATACCACACACCAGTTTGAAAAAATATAAAGAGCCCGAACGTTTATAAGATAAGAGCATGGGAACGAACTTTATACACTAAATAAACTTAAGCTCACTACTTATGGCTATAAAACACCAACCTTTGGGTCGTAGCGGCGGTATTGAATCCATTTAATCTCCGTCCATTTGATTTTAACTGTTGATCCGTCAAGCTTGTAGCCCTTAGACCGGTTTGGTCTTTTTTACCCGCCAGTTCGTGCCAGTTAAGCCAGTCTTTAGCGGACCCGATGTCTTCCACCTGGGTAAGAAAAATCATAGTAAATAGTGAGGCAAAAAAGGCATATACAAGTTGCTTGCGCGTCATGTCGAGAGTTTAAAAAGGTGTAATGAAGGTAGAGTCAAAAAATTAATGAGATGGAACACTTAATGTAGTGGATAGTAATTTTTTGCGGTATAAATTCAAATCTTGAATAACCAAAATACGAAACCTTGATAGCCTAAAACCTACTGTAATTTTTTCTTTGCCAATGCCTCTGATGAATGAATACCAATCATCAGGCCACTCCACTTTCCATGACGCAGACTTCTTCTCAATGAGAGCGTGGATGTGGTCAACCTCCATCATAGAGTGACCTCGCTCCATGAACTTCTGGTCGATTATTTGGAGCTTTTCACTGCATTGAAAATGCAAGAACATCGTTGACACGAACCGGTTTCTGTTCTGTCCTGCTGCAGTGTCGAAATACAAAACAACGTGATTGATATGGTCCGGCACATATTGCCGCAGATACTTGAACAGGCACGTCGCCGACTCGTTTGCTGAAATATAAATGTTCTTATTGATCGAAGGGAGATACTAGAATTGAACACTTAAATTAGCATCTACATCTGTCTCACTGTCATGTACATGTCCGGTTTTTACCCGAATGTAAATTTAAATTTTAAATAGCCAATCAGAAACCATTGTTTATGATATCGTGCTTTTCCAGCCAATCAGGTTCTATAATTTTGAAATAGGCTCCACCCTTCAGACTTTTTCAACTTCTCGATGCCTAAAATTTTGCAAAAGGTTTTAAACTAAGAACACAGTTTTATTGGCATCATAAGGTATTAAAAACCTACAAAGTTTCATGCTCTCTTGACTACACTAATATCGATCTTACCAGTTTTTTTTCCAATAGTTTGATCCCACATAAAGCAAACGCCGTGATTTGTGCCCATATTCAGTACCGTGAAATTGTAGACTTTTAGTTTTCGAAGGTAATAGATTGTAGAAACCGACGTCTGAGGGGTCAGCAGATTTTTCTCCATGTCGAAACTGAGCACTAAAAGGTCGGTACGGATCACTTCGGCCTCCTTCTTATCAGCGGCTTTCATGTTGAAGGCTTGGTTTTTGCGTCTCAAGTGGGCTTCATGGGCCTCTTCTTGGTCAACAGACAGATATTCACCAGTCTCAATGGCCACCTGGTGGGCTTGACATTCTTCACACTTGTCAATGCTGGGTGGCTGGAAGGAAATGTTGAATTGAAAATTTCCTCGTATTTATTGGCGATGACTATTTCTAGCTGACAGCCCGGGCGACTTTTTTCTCCAATGCGTAGGCCTCTTTCAGCCGCTACCTTTTTCGTATAGTCCACGTAGTAAGCGTACAAGGATGTGAGTGTAGTTCCTCTGGGCAAATATTTGCACTAAGAATGTCCCCGACCGTAATGGGAAGTCAAGACTGCCAGGCTATTTATGTGTTCCCGAACCATTTCAAGGCTTTCGGGCAGATATTTGTTTGGACGATTGTCGTGTTTTCCGTGTTCATCAGTTGGTGTTCCTGAAATTAAATTAAGTATCACTGGTGCTGACATAGGAGTTAATCAAGTTCACGACACCATCATCGTAATAATAAATACAGTGATTTCAAAACTGATTCTAGCATGGACCCTCATATTTGCCGTTAACACATTGATTGTACACACTGCAATTAGATTAATTAGATTATACGTGCTCTCTGCATCGTAATACCATCATATTAGTCTAATTATCATTTATTTTTTAATAATTAAACTCCTACTGAAATTCATTTTTGCCTACCTCCATATTGAGCGCTTGTATGCTCAAATAGCCGCTGCCATCGTGATTGATTCACCGCCAAAGTGTTTGCGAATGTCTTCTTACAGACTTGAAGGCGATTACCGTTGACAGTTAGGAAATATTTGTACGAGACCTGTTTCGGTTTCATGCCGAGGGCTCCTTTTGAATGGCGTTTACAAGGTTGAGCATCAATGTGAGATCGCATGAACTGATTCTTCTCGGCTTGGTCCATTTTCCAAAACATACTGAAAATGATTTTCCGTTGGTTGGTCGTAATTTTGGAGCATGAAAATTTGCAACCGCAATCATCTGTTTTCATTTTTTTGTTCACACCGGCCTGAACTGCTGCTTTTTTGATATTCTTCTGCCACTTTGAAGGATTTCTGGCCCTGTGTTTCGTCACCAATTTTTCCGGTACAGGACTCGGCTTGGTAGTCGCTGTGTCTGAGTCCGAGTGAAGCAGTTCTATTTCACTCATCACATCTGAATCCGTTTCGGCAGCGAAGTCCGAATCGGCGGCCACATCCGAATTGGCAGACACGTCCGAATCGGCAGCCAAGTCTGAATCGGCTGCCAAGCTGCTTGCATATTGGGTTGGAGGCGGTTTTCCTGGCGCTTTTCGTTTGCGCAGTGAACGGTCAGCATATGAGCAGGTTGGAATGTCTGCGGAAGGATTAGATGGAAGGTCAGACCCAGAGGGAGCATTGCCAGAAATGCTCAAGTCTGCACCAGCAAGCTCCTTCGCAATTGCTTCCAAACATGGGCCCAAGTTGATTCGAGGCAGTACGTCGACATCAAGCTCTGAAAGTACGATAAAATATCATTCCCGTATGCTGCTTGAAAAAGCTTGGTGTGTAACTTACTTAGAGTTAGAGTCGAGTTTAGAGTAGAGCGAGAATCAGTAGGTATTTATTAACAGATTAGATCTATGATGCACTTGTGCTAGTTTAAGAAAATCAAATTACAAATGTAGGTAATCATCGATCAATGTAAAGGGGCTACACACAGCTTCATTATTACTAAAGCTATTGCTATTGCTTACGAGACAAACTTTGAGACGCTTTTCCTGCTGAACCAGTCACCATCGGAGACGCAGCCGAGTAGATAGGAGTGCCATGCATCTTTATCAGTGATTGTGGCGCTGAGTTTGTGTACAGGCCCGATCCAGAAAGGAAACCCACTGGTACCATTTTTCCTATAAATGTAATTGAAATTGTATTTCAAAATTAAATCCTAATTAATAATTACTTTTTGGTAGTTAGCTGGTTAATACTCTGATTTACTGTATTGTAGTATGGCAAAAAATTAAAACTTCGGAAATTATATTAAGCTCTTTCACAACTAATTAGAAATGTACAGTACTAGATTAAAATTGGTAGACTATAATAGTACTGGTATTATTATTACCCTGTGTAGATTGAACAATAATCATGCTGCCTTCTGTCATAGTGGGCATTGTTTGCTCCGCAGCAGTTACGTTTAGAAGAGCGGGAGCTTGAGTCACTGTAGGACCTTGGCCATTTGGATCAACGCCCTTTGGTGTCGTGGCTGCTGTAATTTCGTTTAGCTCGGCCTGGACTGCCACACTTGGTTGTTCCTTGTTAGCCCGTTCTTCATCGCTGTCCACGATAATCAAGTGCTCTGTGCTCGTATCGGAATCGTCCATATTAACGGCTAAAACAATAATATAAAAACATTGAATAATATGGAAGCTTCATTCTTAAATCAATAAGAGCTGGTTCAAATCAACAAGATGACCATGGACTAAAGGAAACCAAGTTAAATGACAGTTGATTGTCAGATAAAATTAGTTATTCTAATCTAGTCTAATAAAATTATAATCTAATCTAATAAAATGATACTGCTGAACTTCTTTTCAAAAGAATAAACTTTAATGTAATAATAAACCGCATGCTTGGATTATAATAATAAACCGTATGCTTGGATTAAAGGCCTGTAATCCAAGCTAAAAGTAAATTAAATTAAATTGAAGTACTATAATACTACCTTCAGGTCTGTTGGCCAGCAGAAAATACTTTTCTTCATTCATTTGATTTTCAGCAATGTAAGATTCCAAATTTTTCAAAACATCTGCGCTCAGTTTTTTGTTTGTGATGTATTTTTTGCCTTTTTCACAGATGAATGGCTCCGTTTCTTTTATTTTCACAAAGCCAAACTGAGCTTTGTTGTCCAAAAATCGGACGGGTAGATAACTTTGGCTCTTAGATCTTCTGTCAGCTTGCAGTTCAGGAGGTAAACATCCGATATCACAGACAGTAGCTGGGTGATGACCACTGCCTTTCCAGTAAACCCACACTACGTTCCCGCTTTTGAATTTGGACATTGTTGACACCAATAATAATAATAATAATAAAACTGAAACAAAACAACACTATACGTAGGAAAATTTTATGTATTATTACGTTTAACCCAATGAAAGTGTTTACAAAAAAATACCAATATCCCCCCCTAAAAAATACCCCCCAATTAAAATTTAAGGCGGGCGTCTGTGCATGTTTTTTTAAAAAAATGTGAATTTTTGAAAATAATTTTGATTCTGTAATTCAGAATTGTCTGAAAAACGAGCAGTTTTTGCAGACAATTCTTTTTAGCGGCATCCGATCGTCTTTTTATTGATGTTTGATCTGTCTTGCAGTGATTCCAGGTCACGTTCGTCGATCTGAAACAAAAAAGTAAACTTCTGCACACTCGTGCAAAAACCGTTTATTTGGCGGTCATCTGAATCACGTGACTTTAACTACCACGTGATACTTCTCACGTGATCACGTGATCTTGAAACGGTCATATGCTTCTTAGTTTGACTGTACCGGAGCAAGAACCATTCTAGTAACAAAACCGGTTATTATGCGGTCATATGATAATTTCCAAAAGCGGATATGTGAAAAACTTCAATAACTCAGTATATGAGGCCGATCGGAAAATTTTTTCAACACCAGCCGATGCGCCTTGGGCTCACCTATCGAATGATGCAATAAAAAATTTTTTTGGCAAAAATCACTTATATGGTTCTTGAAACGGGCGACTGATATACGACTTTGCAAAAGATATCTGCATTTGCCACAGCTGGGTCCAGTTCACAAATTGGTCCAAGGCACGCTGAAGTGTTTCTTGCCTATGCCTATCAGGACCTGTAAAAAATAGCTTAGAATCGTCAGCATACCAAGAACAGTGAGATGAACCAAGCTGCTCAACAACATCATTAACAAAAATCAAGAACAAAGTTGGCCCACTCACGGAACCTTGGGGTACCCCGCTATGTACTTCACTCCAAGCAGAAAAGTTTTGCTCAATGCGAACACGCTGACGCCGATTATTAATAAATTCACCTATAATTTTAAGCAATCTTCCACATATTCCCAGTTGCTCAAGTTTAAGTAAAAGTTTTGGGTGAGACACTGAATTAAAAGCTTTTTTCAAGTCTATGAATGCCATGTCTATTTTCTTTTTAGAATCGAGCTCGTCCACCACATTAGTGTAAGTTGACACAAGATTCGTAACTGTAGATCGACACGCAAGAAAACGATGCTGTGCTTCAGCAAAAAAAGTTATGTTTGTAACAATGACTCATAAGTCGTTCATTTATCAGAGCATCGAGGGGTCGAGCGGCCCCGCAAATTATTGATACATCTCTATAATTATCGACGTAGAAGCGAGAACCCTTGTTTTTGTAAATTGCAGTAACATTAGAATCTTTCCAGTCTCTAGGAAGTATTCCTAATCTGTACGAAAAATCTGTAATGGTATAAATAGGAAAGGCTAATTCTGCTGCAAACGTTTTGTAAAATATATATGGAATGTTATCGCTTCCACAGACCATGTTAGATTTGAGTGCAGACAGATGTTTATATACCTTATTTATACGTCCAATACATCAAAAATAAGATCCTGACAAGGTGTTGAGTAACCTGCCTGAGTGTTGAAAACGGGACGGGTTCCATTATCTTTGGTATAAACTGAGCTGAAATGTTCGTTCAGTAAGTTACACTTTGCCTGATCATCTGCAACAACACTCGTACCGTTCATCAGCGCAGGAATAGCAACGTTTTGCCTGGCTCTTTGATTTACATACCTATAGAATGCCTTTAAATTTTGCTTGTCAGCAAGTTTGCTTTCATATTGAACATAAAACTTGCGAATATTTGTATTGAATAACTTTTGCAGTCGGACGTATTCAAAATAGCTACAGAAATCCATGTTGCGAGTCCAAGATTTAAAGGCATTTGTACACGCACGATCGAGGTGCAGCAAAGCTGAGCCTTGGAAGAGGTTTGGCGTTGTTGCTTTAACTGTAGGAACAAATGCATCAATTATGCTATTAACTTCGTTTTTAAAAGCAAGCCAGAACGCTTCCACAATACCAATGTCAGTGTTATTATTATAAGTCAGCCAAAACACACTAATCCAATCAACAGATGCTAAATAGTGACTAATGTCAATTTTGTTCATAGCAAAGAAGTTTTTAAAATATCTAGGCTTGTCAGGGTGACTTTTTACGTTAACCTGAAAAATTATAGAAAGATGATCTGATGATCCTATCGGTTTCGAGGTTGAACAAGAACTAATAGTGTCTGTATGATTAGTCAAAACGACATCTAAAATATTAGGTGGGTGTAAACGGGTAGGTTCAGTAACCAGTTGTTCGAGACCAAAACCAGAAATATCATTCAGAAAGTTTTGTACAGTAGCAATGCGGGAGAAATTTAAATTCCAATTTATATCAGGGCAGTTTAAATCACCACAAACAACAATAGGAAGTGAACTATCAGCTGTTGCTAGTGTTAAGTCAGAAGACAGATCAAGCAATGCATTATTATCACCAGGTGGTCTGTAGAACAAAATTATACGAACAATAAATAGACGAAACATAATGTCGATAGCTAATGTCTCACCAATAAAGGAGGTGTTAATGTCCGGTAGTACTACTGTTAACTTTTTTTTAAGCAAAATACATACCCCCCCCCTCCATGCAGGGATCTGTCTTTACGAAAAATAGTGTAATTTTTATGCCAACAAATTATGAGGTCAGGGATACTGTCATCAATTTTTGTTTCAACTATACAAACCACATCCCAATACTGAGAATCTAACAAATAGCTGAGCTCGTGTCGCTTACTGCGAATGCCATTGGCATTAAAATACAAACAGTGGAGACAAGACGGATTTGAGATACAAGTTACCTCGTATTCTAAAGTTCGTTGTATCCTATTTAGTTTCCCAGGTTTACCAATGGCGCTACAGGGGTCTGAACCACCGCGGAGTAGCTCATGGATGTAAAAGGCACAGGTGTTTCATTATTGGAGCCCGGATTAGGGTGTGGAGTAGGGCAAAAAAGTTAAACTTTAACTTTAACTAAAATTAAAAAAGTTAGGGGTCTTACTTTAACTTTAACTTTAACTTCAAAAAAGTTAAGGGTCTTACTTTAACTTTAACTTAATTTAAATTCAAGCACCCATACTTTAACTTTAACTTAAATTCCGCCAATTTCTTAACTTTAACTTAAATGATAACTTTTATTCAGAATATTAAATCTAAACTTTTTTATAACTTTTTTGATTTACGGTAAGATAATTTAAGAAATATTTATTGATGTTCTAGTTAACCAAAATTGTTGTCAAATTTAATTTTTTTCCTCCGAAGCTGTACACAACCGTAGTCCGTAATTGTTGGTCGTGGTACCTATTTTTACTGCAGGCCGCTCAGCTTAACGCATTCACAACATATTTTAAGGGGCTCATATAATTGTATTTTTGAAGTAGTGTAGTGATATATTTGTTCCTTTTAGAGAATCATCTCTGCAACTGTAAAAGTAGCAGCCCCATGTTGTTCACCGAATATAATTAACACGTAAAGTCAGTATGGGAACTGACTGCTCTTTTTTTGAAGACATGTTTTTTTACAATTTTTAATGAAATATTGGTCACTTTGGGTATTGACTATTGAGTTGTCAAAACTTTGTAATTTAAGAACTTTTGTTTGGTAATTATTAAACTCGATACACATACGAATCACTTGATCGTCTAGCCTGGGGCCGTATTCTCAAAATTACCTGCGGGTAAAGTTAGGCTGACTTTACCCACAGGTAAGGTGAAGGTAAAATCGTATTCTCAAATAATGACTAAAGCCAACGTGACAGCTGAGGTTACGTTCAATATTCGGGCCAGAAAAGTGGTTTATCTTGTTTCGCAGCTAAAGTTAATGTATTGTGCAAATTTTTAACCTCCTCAACCACCGATCTTAACCTTGTTTTCAACTTTTGTTCCTTCTAGAGAAGGAACATTTGTTATCGGTTTTTGTTCCGATAACAGAAATGTGTAAATTATGCAGGCGCCCAGCCTATGTTTTGTGTGTATTCCTAGCCCCCAGACACCTTCAGTCTTTTTTGTCACATGGGGAGTGCCGATTTTAACTGAGGCAGTTTTTCGGATTAAAACTTTTAATGGCGATTACCGTCAATATTGTCCCGAATATCTGAAAACAAACAAAAGACGTTATAAAATTTTTCAATGGAAAACTTGGCTGATATTATTCTGCTTTGAATGTTTTTTATTTTCAAATTAAGCAGCCCCCCTGTTCTTGATATTCGACAACGTCAAATAGACATCTGATGATGACGGCAGCCAATGAAATTTGATATGCAAACTGCAAAAAGTTTTTGACCAGTAAATTTCCAGACGGGGCGGGCTTTTAACATTTAACTGTCTCTGATTGGTTTAATACGCAGACGGGGAAGAATAATATGCAAATTAGGAATTTTTTGTTAGGCGCTCAGTCTGTAATCAAGTTGAGCATCAATGTGGTCTTGGTCTCAACGAGGTGAGGATTTGAAAGTTTTCCAAGGTATAGGTATTCGATATTTTGATATGTATATATTCGATATATTCGGTATGTATATTTGATATTTTATATAGGTACATACTACATTCATGGGTGCTGGTGCATAAGTTGAACCCGCCTACGGTAAATTTTGAAAGGGATCAGCTTTTCAAAAACTTGTTAATTTTATTATAAAATTATAATGAAATTATTTTAAAGTTTTATCATAAACCAAAATAACAACTTTTCAACAAAGTGCTGTAACAAATTCTTGTAGACCTGAATTATTAATCATGAGTAAGTAAGAAAATATTTTATGTAGGTAAGCATTTTGGATATAATAACAAACATTCCAAGGTGAATCAAAGCGTCACAAATTTTATGGTAATTTTTGTAAAATTCTCAGCAAGTTTTTCAGACGAGACACAACTGTTATCAACAGTCGTGCGTGTCCACTGGATGAATGAAGTCTGCGAACAATACTTAATATTTACGCAATATATTTAGGTGGGTAATTACCATATTCCAGAGTAATCAACGTGAAAATCTTGCCCTCGCAATTAATACAGTTTAGTCGGAATAGTCAATATATATGAAGATTGTTCAGTGTCAAAACTTTGCGACCAACATGGAATTATTATGTTTCAATGGTATGGTTGCGGAATGTCAACGTGCGTGAATGTATACGTGCTACTATGTCTAATTTCTCTATTACAACTCGCACTATGTACATTGCGCTATGTCAATGTAGCGGAATGTCAACTCCTGCTATGTCGAATCCAGCAGTGTGAACGTTGCCAATGTAAATGAATGAATGAATGAATGTTTAAATGAATGATGATAAAAGTTTAGTAGCAGTTAATAAGTAACTTTCTGTAATAATATCGAAAGAATACAGGACAGTACGAGTACAATACGAACTTAGTATTTTTTTTTACCATCATCTCGACTGCAGAGATGCTCGGAAACAACACAAGTCGATCCCAACCTACGACGGTCAGGCGGATCACCGTGGCAAAACAGCAGGCATTAAATATATACACATGCATGCAAGCTAATAATTGTGTATGTAGTGCCTGGCTGCGGGGGGCCACTAAGTAATCCGAGGTTCACGCATGGGGAGCGGAAGGCTTAACTTAGTATATATAAACTCAGTATATATAAATTCAAGACAAACTCTGAGTTTAAATTTCGATTTCGAACAAACTCCATAATAGGCAACACTGAAACGAAAAAACTCATAAACGTATAAGCTTATAGTGTAATATAAATGTTATAACTTATAAAAAGAAAAAATAGTGAAGTACTGAAATAAGAAAAACGAGACTGAAATTAAAAAAATAAAAAATTAAATGTACAAATGTTATTAATCGTAATACGAGCCAAAATTCCTGTTTGTTATACAGGCAAATCGGGCTAAATTAATTTAGTAACACGTGTCAAAATTTCTTTTGTCTTACAAACAAAGGTGTCACAATTGTCAAATTATAAAACGAAAACCTCTTGAACTGGCGGCACGTGTAATTATTAAAGGTTGTCATTCCGCTTGTAGACAAAAGCCACGTAGACATAGCGGCACGTTGACATTAAACTATGAGGGATAGCGAGAGTTGACATTCCAGCACGTAGGTATTCCGCTATTGACATTCCGCTATCGACATAGCGTAATTGACATTCCGCCCGTTGACATGACGAGAGCAAATCGTTTCAATTAGTTCACAGTTTTCGGCTGGTAGGCATCGCAAAGCACAAAAGGAATTTGTGTTGACATCAGTCGTGATTGAACCGTGCCGTTTTTAGTTATTAAGCGCTCAAAGTAGAAAGTTTGTTGAACTTCTGCATTAATGTATGTACATATATATACCTCAATCCATAATATTAATACGGCAACCTCACACTTGCCGTAGTTGACGGCTATATGTAGTAACTGCTTTTACTTATATTATACATACATACATGTACTTATGTAGTGTTTGTGACCGGCCGGAATTTTCGGCCTGCCGGACGGCCGGTTAAAATCAGCCGGCTGGCCGGACAAATTGGCCAGCCGGTCAAAAACACCGGCCCGTCAAAAGCACCAGCCGGCTGACCAAATCTGACCGATCGACCAAGTTAGGCCGGCACAACAGTGTGACAGGCTAAGTTAGCCGGAATGACACTCTGGATTTGGATGAATTTGTTTTTTCTAAAATTCAGCCAGACCGGCTGAAATACTTGCCGGGCGCCGGCTTGCGCGGGTGGTCTCAAACACGATACCTACTTATGTATGTACCTACATATTCTTGGCATGAACATCTCTGGGGAGGAACCCTGCTCCTTTTAGGGGCAACTTGTTACTTTACCTTTACCCACAGAATTAACTTTACCTTCACCTTACCTATGGGTAAAGTTAGCCCAACTTTACCTGCAGGTGATTTTGAGAATACGGCCCCTGATGTCTGTTTAGTACTTTCCTTCAAAATAGTCTTAACTAGACATCGCTACCCTTCGAATTAGCGATTGTCGAGTGGTCAAAAGTGCTAGTCTACAAGTAGTTGATACTTCGAGTGTCTGACCCACATACATATGTTCAATTATTTGCGAAAAATGTACGCAACTTGTGTCAACAAAAACTGTTGTAGATCGTAGATTTTCTTGTCAAAATATGCGACTGCGTGATTGAATTGATACCAAATTTGCCTATAGTTGTAAGATTTGATGTCACCACTTCGATTTCGATCTCATGTCGGGCCAAGGCGTACCCAGGGGGGAAGGTTGGTATTCCCCCCGAAACTTTTTCTCAGTGATTTTTTACACAAGGGTCCCTTTGATTTTTATGGTCCGCTCAAAAAAACTTCTGATACGTCTCCAACTGACCAACTTAGGCCTAAAAATAAAAAAAATTGCCCCCAATTCTTTCTAGGGGCTGCCCCCTCAGACCCCTGCGTCTATGTGGCTTATTATTCCTTGCTATTATTTTTCATCAAAGCCTGTGCATGTACATTATGCTGCATTTAAATGTCTATATACACGAGTAATACACTGTCTGAATGTCTGATGTGACGTTACCATCTTTTGTTTTAATTTTCTGTCAGAAAAAATTTCTGATACGTTTCCAGCAGTCCTGCTAACCAAATTTGGTCTAAGCATGGAAAAAATGGTAGGGGGCCGGTAGGGGGCTGCCGCCCACAAACTCTTGCAACTTTGTGATTAAGGGAACTGTCGTTTGTTAGGCGTTATATAAATTTTAAAATTGCTTAAAAGTGCATTTTAACTCATTACAAAAAGTCATTCAAATTTTTTTCTGGGTAAGCCACTGATGTTGGACGTGTATGATACTATGATGATCCAAGTTGGTTCTTTCTAGACATAAACAAACAGCAGATTCGTAATCAGGTGCTCACTTTACCCCTATCAAGAGTACATAGGAAGAGTGTGACACCATGGCGCTGTGACCGCCCACGGTTTGTACAACCTACAAAATGACCCAGAGACGCCCTGCCGCCACGTTTGCGGTTAAATCTCGTTCTCAGGAGTAATTTGAGGTGCTGCACTCAAATCCGGGGCGGACCGTGACCCCCAAAAAGGGGGGATATATACGGCATAAGTTATTCTACCTTATTTGACTTTTTTACTAGATTTACTATGACTTGTGCTCGGATGTCGGCTATGCTGTTTTCGATAAATTACGTCTTGAAAACAGCGGCGTACCCTGAAAAAAAATTTGGTGGAATCTCGAATTCGAATTCTCGAATTTTCGTATGAGTTAAAATGTATATACTTTTCAGCAATTTTAATACTTTCGCGTTTGATTCGAGTTAACAAACGAAAGATCACTAACCTACAAAATTGCTGGGGTCTCGAAGCGACAGCCCTCATAAAACATTGAGGAAAATGTGACTTTTAGGCTAAATTTGGTCAATTGGAGACGGCCAGACTATAAAAACTTGGTCGGCCAGACTATAAAAACGAAAGTGGGGACTCATTTTCAGTCGCAAAAAAGCCGGCGCTGGCCGGTTGGCCGGTCAAAATCGACCGGCCGGTTAAAAACACCGGCTGGCCAGCCCGATTCAACAGACTGAAAAAAGGCCAGCATAACAATCCGTCAGGCTAAGTTATGCCAAAATGACACTCTGGATTTGGATCAATATGTGGGTTTTGTCCAAAAAATCGGCCGCTCCCGCCGGCAGGCCAGCCGGCTTTTACCGGCCGGCTGGCCGGCCGAAATTCTCCGCCGGCCGGCCCGCGGCTTACGCGGCCGGTCACAAACACTACGCCCTTGGTTTGCCCATAACGATAACCGTTTTATTTAATAGCATTCACGAAAGGATGGTACACGCAATGGTGAAGACTTAACAGCCCTAGCCAGATGAAACCGCAATGCGAAGTTAA
>JASANF010003166.1:0-24658 GCA_030248245.1 Trissonchulus sp. WLG1_4 | reverse complement strand
GTACATGTATATAACGGGAGCAAAATGTTGGGTCCCACCCATACGGGGGCCGCTACTGAATTCTGGGGGGAGGGGGTGAGCGACGGGGGGGGGGGGGGGGGGGGGTGCGGAGAAACTTTTCCGGCTATTTTTGCTTTTTGCTTCGTGAGCCACCAATTTCGCTTCGTGAGCCACTAACTTTTGCTTCTCGTGAGCTACCTTCAAAACATTCTGGGGGGGGGGGGGGGTGAGAATGCCTTCGCCTTCTGGAGGGGGGGGGGGGGGAAAAGACCCCCCAAACCCCCCACGCCCATGTATGGTCCCACCTGAAAATACTCAAATTTCCAAAAAGTCCCATTTTTGTTCAATTCTTTGGAACCCTCCCCCCGGCCAGGGGGGAAGGGGGGAAAAGGGACCCCGCTATCCCCACCTCAGACATTTATGTCAATGTCAGTATATAAGTGGGTCATTCATTCCCAGAGTTCGCGAAAGCAATTTGCGCTTTCGATCTGTCAATACGAATTATCATATTTTAAAAAATAATGACAATACAAAATTTTAGAAGGCTAATTTGTTATAAATCGAAATTTCGAAGATCCGAAATTCCCCATCATAATATAGTCCTTTTATTCCAACAACTAATAGTGGCCGTGCATACTTCCTAATGACAACAAAATTGTCTACAAAAACCTGTCACAAATGCATAAAGTCAGTTAATCAGAGATTTAATAAGAGTTAAAAATAATGTACAAGAGCAAGAGATACCAGAATATTGAGCAGGATTGCCTAATAAATGAATAAGTGCTATTTATAAAATAACACATGTTAGAAAATATCCTTAAAATTGTCACTCCGTCGCAGACAAAACGTGTCAAGGCGCCATTAGTTTAGTGGCAAACGTATATACTTGTTTTATCTTGAGGAATACAATTAAACGTCATGCTTGAAAAATTCCGTACTAACTTAAACTATAGACTTAATTTTCACTCATAAGAACGATATGGTCTAATTGTACTATAGTACACGCAGGACCCCGCTAAATACGCAAATTATAACATCCTTTACATCGCAAGCTCGTTTACGAATGTCTTCGGACTAAAACCTTTAGCTCGATTCATACTTACAGCCGTATATATGTCCGTTCAGCCTGCAGAATGACGTCACTAGCAGCCTAGTGCAGTGGATCAGCGAGCGCATGTGAGCATACATTAACATGAGGGTCTACTCTGGGGGAGTCCTGTACCGACATTTTGACCGCCCTTGTACCAAGTCTGATAAAAAAATGGCCGTGTTTTAGCGAAAAATTGACCGATTTTTAAAAAAAAGTGGCCAAAATACCAATTTTTAGCTTAAAAATTAACGATTTTTGAAAATTTTGACCAAAAATAGGATTTTTTGTAGAAATTTTTCTTGCCCTTGTACCGGGGCTCAAAATTTGCTTGCCCTTGTACCGAATTCAACATTCTGGGGGGTCCCGGACCCCGTGTTGAACTGCAAGTGACGTCATTATTTCGTCATTTAGTCGGCTGAACGGACATACGGCTGTAAGTCTGAATCTACCCTAAACCGACCGAGGCAAAAAACGAGCCCTAGGCTAGGACGCAATTCGCCAGAACAGCGCCAATAGTGCACCGGCGAGCAGGCAAATCCATCGAGCGTGTTGCGCGCTGGCGAGTTGGGCCGCCAGTCGAGCGTTCTGCGCCTCCAGCTGGTCCAGTCGTCGCTGCAAGCTTTTGCAGCACAGGCGCAGATTGCTGTCCACGCAGGGCACGCGCTCCTCCAGGCCCACGTCGCGCACAGAGTCCGCAACGTCCGCTAGGCCGTAGTTGCGCCACGGACCGCCACACTAAACACAACACAAAGGCATATATATACATGTATGGGATGCATTGCATACATACATGTATGAGGGGGGGATGGGGGTGAAACCCCGCCTCCCAAAATCGAGGGGCCGAGGGGGGGGGGTGCTTTTTTATACTTTTTCATGATTCGGTCAAAATTTTTTTTGGCTGCCCTCCTTCCTCGAAACAAACAAAAAAATTTTGGTGAAGTTTCCCCAAAATTTGACATTTTTTGAATATTTGGGGTTTTTCTGCCAAAAAAGGTCAGTTTTTGAAGAAATATTGTGAGTCACATACTCCCATGGATGTTGAAGAAACCATTATTTTAGTCCATACTGAAGCCCAAGGGTTGTATAGCACGATGAAATTGAGTTTATATAGTTGAATTAGTTGAACTAAAAAAGTTCAAACAAATTTCAGCTTTAAACACTCAAAATACTAGTGTTTAAAGGCAAGTTGTGAGTTATGAGTCACTTTCCGAGAAATTCGACCACCTTTTGGCCAAATTTTCTCGACCTTTTTCACTCAAGCTAATTTTTACATATGTTTGTGCCGACCCCGAGTCTGTATTGGCTGCATACTCAGAATGCTCAATTTCCATTTTTCTGGTCAGATATTGATAACCAAAGTTTGGACGGATCGACTATTTCTAGATATAGTCAGGGGGGGTAAAAAAAACACGGAGTAAAAGAGGGGTAAAAAAACACGGCTCATTACTCAGCGAACACAAGGGTTACAGAGCTGTAACATACTGCAATAGAAATAGTACGTCATATGCTGTAATTCTATTGCATTAGTCATTACTGAAGTTCAGAATGTATCGCAGACCCACAAGCTCAAAGTTGACACCCAAAAAATGGTCAACAACGTAAGGGTTTTAATAAGTTGCTAAGGTTGTAGCATGAAGCTCTTTTGACACTGACGCTTCATGTTGTGCATAGTAGCATTATTTTATGTGGTCTTTCTTTTGGCATACCTTGCTTTCCGCTACCTTTCTAATAATAATGTATTTTGGGTGTGTTTTGTTACCCCCATAATTTCAACCCAAAACGGGTAAAAAAAACACACTTCAAATTGGTTTTATTTATCACAAGCAGGTACTGAGAAGATGGGTAGCAGGCCCAAACTTGCTGTATGAAGTACTTCTGTGACTTCAAAATTCCACATAAAAAATTGGCCCTTGGACTGATTGTATTGTGTTGATATGGCCCCTGATGACGGGTCCCTATGTTTAACACGTATTTTAGGTCAATTTTTTTAAGACGCATAAATCACACTCATTTTGTGTCAGAAATGTTTTTTAGTGATGTAGAATGATTTTTCTGCGCCATATTTTTTATCAGGCCCATTGACAGTGCTAAAATATGGAGTTACACCGTGCAGGTGCAGTAGAATCAGGTCGGATATAACTTGATGCCCGTTGTGATTTTGAAAGTTTAGAGTAGTTTAAAAAGCTTAAAAGTTATAAAAAACAAGATTTAAACTAGAAAAACATTAGAAAAGCGAAGTGCTCGCAAAAAATGACCCGTGTTTTTTCCGCCGCAGCCGTGTTTTTTTTGCCCACATGCGGGGTAAAAAAACACGGTTGGAAACCGGTTTGGCACAATATGCGCATGAGGTATATTCGGTTTTACTACACCAATCGATAGCTCTTGCCACAAGCTACATGCTGATGTAGGCACCATTGCTCAACATCAAACCTATCTGATGTTATGAGCTTAGTTCCCTATGCGTGTTTTTTTTCCCCCCCCCCCCCCCTGACTATATCTTGATTTGACCCATATCATCAACTGCAAAATATGCCATGTACTATGTACAAATGTTTTATTAAGCATACATATACAATATATGTTTGCGCAAATATGTGCAAAAATGTATATAGCATCGCACTATGCATGTAGTTGGCGTTATGTTGAGAAATGTGTAACAAGAGCACCATTCGGTAACTAGCAAATTTTGACATTTCGCCTTGTATCGGGAAAACCAGAAGAGCAGCCCCCCCTCATGTTGAGCTGAGATGAAAGCCTTACTATGGTTTTATAAACACACAAAATTTTATCTGTCTAGCAGAAATGGAAGTTTCCCATTTTTGACCATCTTTGACATCATGCCCGTCAGCACGCGAAAAGGACTTCAAGCACTTATTCCCCCAAAATGCACATTCGCCCTAAAGCTAATGAGTCGCCGTTATGCAGGCATGTTTCTGAATTAATTCGTTGCTGTTGTGCCAAAATTTGGCGTATTAGCATGAACTTTGGTCGAGATATGGCTTAATTTACTGTAAAACCGAGTTATCGCTCATATATAAAGCTTATATTTACGTTTTCAAGGGCTGATATCTGAGCTCAGAAACGGTTCCGAACCATCTTTCTTGAAGCAAAAATGTTTGAAATAGCCTAAAATATACTTTACAATCAAAAAGTAAAAATTTTTTTCAATATTTTTTGACGAAAAAAAATTCGTAAAATTTATCAAATTTTACATTTTTAATTTTTTGAATAAAAACAATGTATTGGACTGTTTTGATCATATTTGCTTCAAGAAAGATGGTTCGGAACCGTTTCTGGGCTCAGATAACAGCCCTTGAAAACGTAAATATAAGCTATATGAGCGATAACTCGGTTTTACTGTAAATTAAGCCGCATCTTGACCAAAGTTCATGCTAATACGCCAAATTTTGGCACAACAGCAACAAATTATTTCAGAAACATGCCTGCATAACGGCGACTCATTGGCTTTAGGGCGAGTGTGCATTTTGGGGTAATAAGTGCTTGACGTCCTTTTCGCGTGCTGACGGGCATGATGTCAAAGATGGTCAAAAATGGGAAACGTCCATTTCTGCTAGACGGATGAAATTTTGTATGTGTATAGAACCATAGTAAGGCTTTCATCTCAGCTCAACATAAGGGGGGGCTGCTCTTCTGGTTTTCCCGATACAGGGCGAAATGTCAAATTTTTCTGGTTACCGAATGGTACTCTTGTAACACATTTCTCAACATTACGCCAACTACATGCGTGGTACGATACTAAATTTTTGCACATATTTGCACAAGCATATATTGTATATGTATGCTCAATAAATCATTTGTACATAGTCCATGGCATATTTTGCAGTTGATGATAAGGGTCAAATCAAGATATCTAGAAATAGTCGATCCGTCCAAACTTTGGTTATCAATATCTGACCAGAAAAGTAAAAATTGAGCATTCTGGGTACGCGGCCAATACAGACTCGGGTTGGGCACTAACATATGTAAAAATTAATTTGTTTGAATAGGTCGAGAAAATATGGCCAAAACTGGTCGTTGCCAGGTCGAATTTCTCAGAAAGTGACTCATATATATTTATATCTAATAATTCTTAATAAAAAAGCATTAGTGACGGTCTTTGTTTGTGCCGTCCAGTCAATTTGCCAAAGCCTAAGCCTTAGTGCACTGTCACATACATTCGTAAAGACGTGCTCTTGGTTACAGAGGGGGCAGCGGGCCGTGTGGAGTTTGTGGGCGCCGCGGATTGCCTGGAAACAGGGGGGGCAGAGCGAGTGGCCGCAGGGGAGGACCAGGGGAGGGCGGACGTACAGCTCCAGGCAGATCGGGCACACCACTGCGCCGCTGCGCACCAGCACAAACTCGCCGGCGCAATTGCGTAGGTGGCCGCCGGCTAGAACATTAAACAGCAGTGCCAAGACTAAGGGCCTATTCCTTTACCGGATTAAATGGATTGGACTTATTTTAGTACGAAGATTTGGAATGGCAAATCGGGTTAAACGGACTACACGAGTTAAAATAAGTCAGCGGCTTAATTTTCGTTTGACCCCATTCCAAAACTAACACTGGACTAAACGGATTTAACATGCACGCTTAACATTAGCGCGCATAGTTAAGTCCGTTTAGTCCGATTAAAAAGCAGCGCGCTAAAAGTTAAGTCCGGTTAATCCGGACGTTTTGGAATGGCACTTTTAAGCTCAATTTTTAAACTGTTTAGTCCGATTAAAATTAAACCTTCAATTCCGTAAAGGAATGGGCCTTAAGCATTGATGTACGGGGATGGGAGAAAGACCCTCCGCAAATCCGGTTCTAGGGGAGAGCGCTGGTGGTAGGTATATATATATAAAATATTTGGCCAAAATCTCATTCGTTATATATTGACCAATCAAAGTTAAAATATTGTGTATGTATATTCATAATATATTATATAATATTTGGCCTATATATATATATATATATATATATATAAGTGTTGGGAGAAGGGACAAAAAATATATATAGTAGACCCAGAAGAGCGGTCCCCAGACCTTCCCACGTATATTACATCTGTGCAGACATAAATAATAGTGACATACTTTTTTTTCTGAAATGTGGAGAGCTCAACGACTGACACTGTCCCATGACTGGCCGGCCGATAAAGTTAAACGGGACGCTTCGACACAAACCTCGGTAAAAGCACCAGCACAGAGTCACTCATGGCAAAGGAAAACACCTTCAACAGAAGCAGCAGTTGCAAGCAAGCAGCAGGAAATAACGGACCTTTTTTTAGCAGAGCACTTTAACAAAACTACTTTTCAAACAGAACTATAGAAACTTGTTCTTGGCTCTTGTCCTGTCTATATCAATCATAACATTCCACATTATCATACTGTCAAAGACCGAGGAGTTTGGAATCATGACAATTTGAATTTTAAAGAACATTGCAATTTTATCCCAAATAAAGCCTTTTGGACCTGTTTGCAAATTTTTCGAAATTTCAAAACAACTGACCGGAAATTTTTAACAAACATGTCGTCTGTTTTGTTCGCTCAATATTAAAATACTCGTCTCCGGTTTGGTCAATCTATCAAATTTACACAGGAAAACCGGTGATCGGAATATTCTCTAAAACCCCGTCTTACACTTCGGAGGTCATTCCGAGATTATTAGAACGATTTTATATGGAGGGTCTATTTCGGAGGTCTATTATTAGGACGATTATTGTTGTTGTAGTAGCCCAGGAGGGATTCGCCAGGGGGGGGTCACCGGTCGCGGAGGGGGGCGGGTAGCACACTGTCCAAATGCGCCGCCACCAGGGTAGGGCGCCCCCAGAGATCAATTGGGGCCAGGTCTGTCGGGTGGGCCGGGCAGTTGAAGAGGTGAGCTACGTCGTGGGGTGAGCCCCCACAGTCAGGGCACCGATCTGCTATGTTGCCGTCGATTCTAGCACGGTAGGAATTGAGTAAGCTACAGTGTCCAGAGCGGAGCTGGGCAAGTGCCGTGCGCGTGCGCCTGGGTAACGCCCGCTCGCTGTCGTCCACAGGGGGCGGATGCGTTCCGAGA
Source organism: Trissonchulus sp. WLG1_4 (assembly GCA_030248245.1). Classification (NCBI taxonomy): domain Eukaryota; kingdom Metazoa; phylum Nematoda; class Enoplea; order Enoplida; family Ironidae; genus Trissonchulus; species Trissonchulus sp. WLG1_4. The sequence goes on along the minus strand of JASANF010003166.1, from coordinate 17,529 downwards.
ACGCGATTGGTCGAGTAATTGCTGATCGTATGGACCACACATTGTTGGTGCAAGTTTCTGATGGCGCTTTTGAGTTCGTTTGGGTCGAGAGTGCCGTTCGGAGCGAGCCTGTTCAGCAGGGCTCTGTTTGAGTCAATCAGTGCGACTTTCATGCGACGAGGAGGAGGGGGGAGCCTGGTTAGCTGGTGGCATGGTTGGTCAGCTCGACAGCAAGAAGCTAGATATTGTTGGGCCAGGAGACTCATGTGTTGATTGGCTGGTAGAACCTTGGCTTCCTGGTGGACATGATCGACGTGGGACATGCGCAGGCACCCAGAGGCGATCCGCAGAGCTTCGTTTTGCACTACCTGAAGCTTGCTGAGGCTGGAGTTACTAGCTATGGTGCTCCAAACAGGACAAGCGTATTCTGCGACAGAACGGCCAATAGCTTTGTATATACGTGACCAGCAGAGTTTCGCGGTCCTGGCCCCAGCTAGAACCTGCTAACGCTTTCAGGATGTTGTTGCGACTCCTGACCTTATCCGCAGTGCCCGCACAGTGAGCCGCAAAAGTGTATATGGTGCAGGGTTTTTTTTAGTCAAAAATGGCGTCATTTGCAGAAATGAAACTTAAAAATGACGTTCAGAAAATAAAAATGACGAAGCTTTGACGAAAGGTTTTGAGCAAATATTGACGTTGATTTGACCAAATTCGGCCTAAAAATTGAAAAAATCTCCAATTTTTTCTGGGGGCTGTCGCCCCCAGACCCCTGCAACTTAGTGGCTTACTCGTCTTTCTTATTAATTTTCATTAAAGCCTCTGCATGTGTACACGAGTACATTTATATACCTATTTAGTGCACTGAACTACTAGTGCACTATCTCATGTGACGTTCTGCTTCTGACGTGATTTGCATTTATATAATTTCTCGGCTCGAAAAAATTTCTGAGACGGCTTCATTTGACCAAGTTTGGTCTAAAAAGTGAAAAATTCTCTAATTTTGTTTTTGAGGGTTGTCGCTCTTAGACCCCTGCATTCTTGTGGCGTAATGTTTTGGGTATTATGAGCTCAAATGTTAAATCTGGTGTTTTCGGTCGGCCACAAATAGTATAATGTTCGCACAATATGCGCTGTTATCGGCAAATTTTTGTGTTAAATTCTGGGGTTTTGCTGGGCCAAACGTTAGCATTGGCGAAAATTTTTGAGAGGCTGCTAAAACTTTGTTTAGTTTGTTTTTTATAATTTAATTTTTTTATAGCTCTCCAATTCACTAAATTATGTAAAAAATTAAAAAAAATTCCTATGCGTCCCCAATAATTGACCGTTTTTTGCCATTAAACGCAAACAAATTCCTTATGACTACATTTACACACATCTTCAATTATGATTCACGTAACACAGTCTTGCAGCCAAGTATTATAATATTATGTTTTTGTTGTTCAATTTTGCAGTATCTGTACTAAAAACTGTCACAGATCGGTGAGAACATTTCGATCCGTCAAATGTTTCGGAATAAATCAAAACAGTTTCAGCTTCGCCGTGGGAGTTGCTACATACAATGCCAATCCCAGGAACTTTGTCAAAGCTTCCTGGCGAAAAAACCCAGGTTTAAATTGCAGAAAAGTGCATTTAAAGCATTATTACAAAGTGACAGGAAGGGGGCAGCCCATCAAGGCAGACCTGACGCTTTGTCACGGAGATGAGCACCGTATCTGAGTGCGGACACGCCAAAGGATAGTTATCTATCCGCGAGTTACCTTTACCTTTCCCTTTTTTGTTACAAAAAATCGAAAGGTCATGCTCTCTCAGAATTTTTTTACTTTAAATTTGACCGAAATCTTCGGCACATAGACGTACAAGGGGTCAGGGGGGCAAGCTCCCCCCAGATTTGGGATTCCGGGACAAGCAAATCTAAAGTTTAAAGTTAAGGGTGCCAGAAAACTCCTCAAAGTTAAAAAAGGTGCCAGAAAACTAAAAATTTGCCCCAGATTGCTTTAAAAATGAGCAAAAAGCTAAAAAATTACGAAAAATATACAAATTTTACAAAAAATTCCCATTTTTAGGCCGTTATGAGTTCAAGTCCCCAATATGTCGGACAAGACCCCCTAAAATTTTGAAAAATCCGGAAAAAGCCCTCCACCGGACTGAGACTACATGTATATATATACGTACAAGCATACATGTACAAAAAGCACAAAAACTTTGGGTAATACCCCTCCCCCTCCCCCTGGTGGGACCCTTCCCTCCCATCGGTCTACTTAATTTTGACCCCCTTGTCAAAAAACAGCAATTTAGTAATTTGCATCTTTTCTTGGCCAAAAAACACAGATTTCAACAAATTTTGGCTAAAATTAGGTAAAAAAACCTCTTAAATTTCATAAAAATGTACGATAACGCTAACTAGCAATATTGCTGCAGCGCTACGGTACTGTAAAGCCATAATCTAATTTTGACGAACGAAAAATAAAAATGACGACAGGAATTTAAAAATGACGCCAGAATGATGAAATCCGATTTTGAAAAAAAAACCCTGATTGCCATTGCCAAGAGCCATTGACGGTTACTTGTGGGTGGTAGTTAGCTTGGGCGGAATGAGGCGTGAACAGGGTGACGATTTTTTCCGCTGAAACAGATAGTGAGCGCTCAGCGAAAAAGTCGGAGACTTCAGGCAGGTAGTCGTTGATGCGGTCACATAGGGGCTGAATGTTAGGCCCACTAGCCCAGATGGTCACATCGTCAGCGTAAGAGATCAGATTCACGCCTTCTGGTGGGTCAGGGATGTTGGCCATATAGGCATTGAACAGTCTGGGGGAGGTGACTGCTCCCTGAGGAACTCCGGTGTGAATATTGCGGGCTTTAGATAAATGGTCACGGAAGCTGACTCGAGATTGGCGACCGCGCAGGTAGCCAGAAAACCAAACGGACAATACCCCCAGGTAGACTAGAGTCGTTCAGGATGTTGATGAGGGTATCGTGGCAAACAGAGTCAAAAGCCTTGCTTAGGTCTAGCGCGACCAGGACAGTACGGCTAGGGGGCTTGCGCTGGTTAAACCCATTGGCAATGCTGGCGTTTATCTGGTGGAGAGCCGAGACTGTAGAGTGTAGCGGTCGGAAGCCATGTTGGTGGTCTTTAAGGGGTAGGTGCTGGTCGAGAGCAGGCAAAAGCAGGCGCTCAAGTACTTTTATGCTAGGGCATAAAAGAGATATCGACCGATAAGACTTGGAATCGGCACTGTGTTTCCCCGGCTTCAGAAGTGGGATGATCGTAGACGTCTTCCAGATAGATGGTATTTGACACGACGCCAGCGAGCAGTTGAATAGTGCTGTTAGGAACTGCAAGCCAGCTGTGCCCAAGTGTTTCAGGTGAAGCATTGAGAGCCCGTCAGGCCCAAGGCCAAAAGCTTTGGACCCCTTGGCTTTAGTGATGGCAGTTTTGACGTCATAGGTAGAGAAGCTGAGGGTGTCGTTTCTGTCTCTACGTTTCACCTTGCGCGATATCACCCGTGTCTGTTTGCAAGATCTGTGAGTGCGAACTTTCGTGAATTGACGGTTAAACTTGTCAGCTATGTCCGTGGCAGAAGAGACAGTATGACCGTCAACGCTGATAGATTGGTTGACTTTGGCCTGCGCGCCATTTGAGAGAGCCTTGATGGTGCGCCATAGCTTGCCAGGATCGGTTCTGTGGTTGCAGGATGCAATGTGTGCTTCCCATTTGGCTCGTTTGTGATCATTTACAATCGATCTGGGCCGGTATTCATAAAAGTCGAGATAAAAAGCTCGACTTTTTATCCGTAAGTCTGGCTTGAAAAAGCCGGGATAAAAAGCTAGGCTTATGCGCAAGCTTGGATTTTTATTCGAGCTTTTTGTTTAATCCAGGCTTGTTCAAGCCTGGCTTTTTATCCGAGCTTTTTATTCATAATGAAAAAAATCAATAAAATATACGTGGAAGCCGGGATTATAATCCGAGCTTGATTTTTATGAATACCATAAGCTCGGCTTTTTATCCCAGCTTTTATGAATACCAAAAAGCCTGGATAAAAAGCCGAGCTTGGTTTTATGAATACGAAAAGCCGGGATTTTAAGCCGGGCTTGCTCAAAGCTCGGATAAAAAGCCGAGCTTGCACTTTTATGAATACGGGTGCAGATGTCAGTGTTCAGCGCACTGATTCGTTGTGAGCTCGGGTCTGTAGATCTAATGGCATCGCGCTCAGCAGCTAGCGCAGTGGCTTCAGCAGGGAAAAAAGGTCTCACTTTGGGAATGCGACCCGCTGGTATGTGCCTCTTTGCAGCTTTCAGGAGGATTTTCCGAAAGGTGCGCTCGCCTTCATAGGCGTTGCGCAAATCACCAAGCTGCAAAAACTCGCGTTCAGTGTCTTCAGTAAACCCGACCCAGTTAGCTTTGGACAGGTTAGTGAAAGTACGACGCGGGGCCGAGGTGTAACTGAACGTGAATATGTTAACACATAATATATTTTATTAAGCTTCATTTGCTACATATCTTGCATATTCTGGCCAAAAATGATAATTTTTCTCAATTGTGAAATAGGCGAAATGAACTTACTTAAAATGAATTTAAAATTAAAAATTTTATATTTTTTTGCGCAACAGATGGCTATTAGACATTTTTCCCCACCAAAAATATCACATTTGAGGCATAAATACGGCGTTATAATAAACTTTAATGTCTCAAATTCAAGTTCAAAACTTCCATAATGCTCAGAACCAAGCTCACGCTGACGGGCAATTTCGCTATAAAAGTTCAGCTTTATTTCTTTTTCCACAGTAGCAAATGTCCTTTTATTTGATTCAAGGAACTAAGACTAATCCTTTGCGCACCCACATACTGAGTCTAGGCGTGAGCACTAAGCCTCAGCCTAAGCACTAAGCCTAAGCCTGAGCTATGAGTCTAGACGCTAAGCCTAAGCACTAAGCCTAAGCCTAAGCCTGAGGCCTAATTTGAAGGAAATTTCTGCTAAGAAGCATCAAAAATAACTTTACTGCACTAAAAAACCTCAACTAGCTTTATAATTTAAAAAATTTCGCAGATATAGCCCGAATTTTGTACTGAACCTTACTTGTGTTGTAACGCTTCAATCAGCCTGGTCCTGGTAGCTTCAGAAAAAGTTTTGTAACTTTTCAAAGCCTGAACCGATTTACAAAATTTTTTCAGCATTTATATAGTAGCTTAGAAGTTGCTCTTTCAATGATAGCAGCTGGTTTTTATTCCATGGTGTATTTTTACCTAAATCCAATTTTGCGCAAAAAATTTCATGTAAAGTTTAATTTTTGAACAAACTTTGATTTCCAGCTAAAGCTTACATCCTACAAACTTCTAACCTAGCCTATTCGAAAGAGCGTTTAATTTTGACCCCCCCTAGGTTTGGGGGATATAGGGGGACTCCGGATCATTAGTCGAAAAAATGCCGTTTTTCCGACTTATTCGACCCCTAAGGGTTTTAACGCCAATAATTTCACTTCAGATTTTTATTAAAAGGGGCGACAGCTATTTTGGGGGCTAGAGATCAGATTGGGGGTATGGCTGACGATGGGGGTTTCAGTTTTTTATAAAAGATGGGGTAGGAAGCGAATTAGGGCCGAAAATAATTTTTCCCCCCCAACCGAATGTAAACCCAGAATTTGTACTATAGACACTTTGTCAGTACAAAGTCTGAAATATGATTTTTCTGATAGCTAAGAATTTGTACTATTTTGTACCACAAGTACCACATTTTGTACTAATTTGTACGAGGAGTACAAATTCGCGGAAAACTGTCTGCCAACTTCACGATTTGAGCCAATCGCACACATTACAGGATTTCATATTAAAAATTTTATATTACTAGATCTTCGTTTTATCACAACCAGTAAGCTTTATATTTATTTACCAAATAAGTAACTAGCTGTGGATAATTGTAGTATGACAAAAACGTATCGAAGTCACATACAACAGTGGAAAGCTTTTTTTCGAGTTGTTTGGCTTGAAGGAAAAAACCAATGGAAAAATTGGTTGGATGAGCCAGTACCTACACAGCAGACATACAAATTGTCAAAAGCGATTGAATAACACTTATAAATGTATGCTGGTTTCAAAATTATTCATTTAATTACGCAGTTCAGTAAAGAAATTGCAAAGTTCATGAATTTAACAATGTTTGACTAATTTTATAGTGCATTACTCCTGTCTGTGCATGGCTCAAAGCGTGAAGTTAGCAGACACTTTTCCATGAATTTGTACTCGTAGTACAAATTAGTGCAAAATGTGGTACTTGTGGTACAAAAAAGTACAAATTCTGAGCTATTAGAAAAATCATATTTCAGAATTTGTACTGACAAAGTGTCTGCCAACTTCACGCACGTAAAAGAGCCCTCGTATGAAACAGGCTTAAGGTGATAGTGTCGCCAAAGCAGTTTTGCTCACAGGCTGCAAAATGAGAACTTTTTGTTTTGAAATTGTACGTTCATTGAGAAACTAGTGAAATGCCATATGGTGGCAAATAAATACTGCCAGACACAAGACTACCAATATCTACCAATATTTTTAACCAATCACCATTGTGAGCCAGACATCACACAATAGATAAAGACATAAAAGTTCAAAAAATCAAGCCAGATATCAGATTGGCCAGCTTGTGAAGAACATGTAATGTTTTGACGCACAATTTTTTGTCACAAATAAGAAAAATAAAAAAATGAAGGTTCGTTTTTAAAATAAGCGTCTAAATTTTCTAAAATTTCTAAAGTTTTTTACAATTTATCATTATTGCTGTGAGTACTTCACAGTTTACGCACACTTTCACAGTTCAAATAGGCATCACTCCACAACCACTCAAGTAATTTGCACTAAATTTTGTGTGCATAAACTACAGCATATGTGCTTTTACTTTGTGTAAAGAATTTAATCAAAAAGTTTTTTAATTGTGACGAAATTATCGAATGTGAATAGGTTTTCAAAACGTCATTTTTCCGACTTTGCGACTTCACTCCTAACTGTATGCTGCATCAATTTTTCTAAAACTTGGCAAAAATATTTGCCTTGTAACATGTTTTTAGAATATATAAAGAACAGTGACCTATCTTTCAGTGAAAATGTTTTATAGTCGCGCAAAATCGACTGCTTTCGCGACACTACCCCCTTAAGCGAGCTCTGAAAACAAATGACTGGTGTAACTGTTATTAACTATAAGACTGCGATATATGCCCAGAATATCTCTCTTCCTAGGCAGCCATAGTTTGACGCAGGACTTTTTAGTGCAAAACCCTGTGCAAATGCACACTTTTTAAAATGTTGCACACAAAAATTAAAATTTTGCACAATAATTCACAGTGCATGACTGGCCTGTAATCAGTTCAAAATGCATTGTTTTTAATGTAAAATCTAATAATAAAAAAATTTCTTTTTTAAAAAAATTTCTAAAAGAATTCTCCCACCCCGAATTTTTTTCCGAGTAATCTTTGACACAAGGGTCCCCCTACGGTTTTTAAGGTCCGGCCGGAAAAAATTTCTGATACGTTTCCAATATTGACGAAATTTGCCCTTTCGGAATTATCCGTGTTAACCGTTTACCATTTACCTTTTCGTGTTGATTCCAGTATTCTCTAATTCCATTTCCGTTAAAGAAGGCCTAACCTAATTCTAGAATTGTTCCGTTATATGCTCTCCCTTTGCAGAGGTCAAGAAGAAAAAGAATCAACCGACTGCCTTGATTCACCACCAGCTACTAGTCGAGCGCTACGCTACTACAAACGCAGAATGGAGGAGCAGTTTGCTGAAATGACGTCTCAAATTCGAAGAGTGGAAAATTCGGAGAAAATTTCGTCAAATGATATGGATTTAGGGTAGATGTCGCGTGTAAGCGTGCACGAGCACGAGATTTTACCCCCCCCCCACCCCTAGGCGCTATTTGCGCTATTTGCGCTGTTATAGTTCCCAGCTCAAAAACGCCACCCCCCCACCCCTAGGCGCTATTTGCGCTACATGCGCTACTATAGTTTCCAGCTCAAAAACGCCCCTACCTAAAAACTTATAGGCTTAAAAAATAGCACTTATAGCACCTGAGGGTGCTATTTGCGCTATTTAGGCGCTACTTTGTGCTATCGGCTATTTAATTAAAAACTTTGTACTTTTTAGTACGTATAAGATGTCTCAATTAAAATTAAGAAGTTTAAAATTCTTTTAAACTTTTAGTTTGTGTTTTGATAGAGGATATTAAAAAATAGCGCATATACATAGCAAAACGATAGCGCATCAAAGTGCTATAAGCGCTATTTTTTTCATAGGCTTAAAAAATAGCGCTTATAGCACCTGAGGGTGCTATTTGCGCTAATTAGGCGTTATTTTGTGCTATTGGCTAATTTATTGAGTAAGCGCCCACCGCCCCCCCGTATACGTATCGTATACTTACTAAAAAGTACAAAACTTTTCAATAAGTTAGAGAATAGCACAAAATAACGCCTAAATAGCGCAAATAGCACCCTCAGGTGCTATAAGCGCTATCCAAGATCAGCATCACTATTTAAAGGGAAATTAACACAAACACCGGTAGATATCGCGTGTAAGCGTGCACGAGCACGAGATTTTACCCCCCCCACCCTTAGGCGCTATTTGCGCTATTTGCGCTATTATAGTTTCCAGCTCAAAAAGGCCCCCCCACCCCCCCCCGCTATTTGCGCTATACACGCTACGACAGGTACCCCCCCTCCCCCCCGCTATCAATGTGCTATAAACGCTATATGCGCTATATAGCGCATATAGCACCTAAAATAGCGGCTATAGCGCTTCGGAAAATAGCGCTTTTTCGGCAAATTATAGCACATTTCAAAATCCAAAAAATATCAAAGTGCTATAATAGCACAGCGCTATAATAGCGCATGGCAGGTGCTATTTTTTTCTGGAGGCGCTATTTTCACTTAAATAAAATTTTTATTTTATTCGATAGCGCTTACAGCACCTGAGGGTGCTATTTGCGCTATTTAGGAGCTATTTTGTGCTATCGGCCATTTTAATAAAAACTTTTGTACTTTTTAGTACGTATAAGATCTCTCAATTAAAATTAAAAAGTTTAAAATTCTTTTAAACTTTTAGTTCGTGTTTTGATAGAGGATATTAAAAAATAGCGCATATAGCAAAATGATAGCGCATCAAAGTGCTATAAGCGCTATTTTTTTCATAGGCTTAAAAAATAGCGCTTATAGCACCTGAGGGTGCTATTTGTGCTAATTAGGCGCTATTTTGTGCTATTGGCTAATTTATTGAGTAGGCGCCCACCGCCCCCCCTCCCCCCCCCGGTTGTTGGGTTTGTAGGGCTTTCCATCCCTCGCTCCTATTAGTCAAAATTGTAGGCAATTACCCAACATAACTTTCCATTTTTCGCTCCTATTGGTTGCGCAAAATGAAACCCTAAAAGGGAAAAAGATTCAGTAGGCGCCCACCCCCCCACCCCCGGGGTTGGGTTTGTAGGGCTTTCCATCCCTCGCTCCTATTAGTCAAAATTGTAGGCAATTACCCAACATAACTTTCCATTCTTCGCTTCTATTGGTTACGCAAAATGAAACCCTAGAAGGGTAAAAAGATTCATAAAGTATTCTCCAGCATATTAATATTCTATTAAAAACAGATCATTAAAGAAAATAACCAAAAAACATATATAACTTACTTGTTAAGCAGGAAAAGAACGAGAAATAGTTTAAAGCAATAATGAGTTAATAATCATAATAATATAAAAATAATCAAGTCCAAGCAGCGTCCAAGCGCCTAAATAGCGCAAATAGCACCATCTGGTGCAATAAGCGCTATTTTTTAAGCCTACGAAAAAAATAGCGCTTATAGCACTTTGATGCGCTATCGTTTTGCTATATGCGCTTTTTTTATATCGTCGACTAGAACACTAACAAAATTTTAAAAATAATTTTAAAATTTTTCTAATTTATTCAGGGACCGTATACTCACTAAAAAGGACAAAAATTTTCAATAAATTAGCCAATAGCACAAAATAGCGCCTAAATAGCGCAAATAGCACCCTCAGATGCTATAAGCGCTATTTTTTAAGCCTACGAAAAAAATAGCGCTTATAGCACTTTGATGCGCTATCGTTGTGCTATATGCGCTATTTTTTTTGTAACGTCGACTAGAACACAAACAAAGATTTAAAAATAATTTAAAAATTTTTCGAATTTATTGAGGGACCGTATACTTACTAAAAATACAAAACTTTTCAATAAATTAGCCAATAGCACAAAATAGCGCCTAAACAGCGCAAATAGCACCCTCAGGTGCTATAAGCGCTATTTTTTAAGCCTACGAAAAAAATAGCGCTTATAGCACTTTCATGCGCCATCGTTGTGCTATATGCGCTATTTTTTTGTATCGTCGACTAGAACACAAAAAAAATTTAAAAATAATTTTAAAATTTTTCTAATTTATTGAGAGACCGTATACTTACTAAAAAATACAAAAATTTTCAACAAATTAGCCACTGGCACAAAATAGCTCCTAAATAGCGCAAATAGCACCCTCGGGTGCTATAAGCGCTATTTTTTAAGCCTATGAAAAAAATAGCGCTTATAGCACTTTGATGCGCTATCGTTGTGCTATATGCGCTATTTATGCAATATTTTTTTATATCGACGTCCAGAACACAAACAAAAGTTTTAAAATACTTTTAAAATTATTTTTGTTTATTGAGAGAACGTATACGTGCTAAAAAGTACAAAACTTTTCAATAAGTTAGCCAATAGCACAAAATAGCGCCTAAATAGCGCAAATAGCACCCACAGGTGCTATAAGCGCTATCCAAGATCAGCATCACTATTTAAAGGGAAATTAACACAAACACCAATAGGCCAGCGTAGCTCAGTCGGTAGAGCGTTAAGCTAGTAGTCTAGCAATGGGTGGTTCAAATCCCCCCTGGCCATTTTTCTGTAGAAGTTTCATCCATATTCAAAAAAATAGCACATATAGCACCGTCGATAGCGCTTATAGCGCAAATAGCGCATATAGCACCTTCGATAGCGCATATAGCGCAAATAGCGCATATAGCACCCCCAAAAAGCGCTATAGCGCAAATAGCGCATATAGCAAATTCCATAGCGCTTATAGCGCATATAGCGTATATAGCGCATAAAAAAAGCGCTATAGCACAAAAAGTGCTATTTCGATTTCGCTTACACGCGTTCGTTACCCAAACACCAATAGGCCAGGGTAGCTCAGTCGGTAGAGCGTTAAGCTAGCAATCTAGTAATGGGTGATTCAAATCCACCCTGGCCATTTTTCTGTAGGATAGCCATTAAATAGCGCATATAGCACCTTCGATAGCGCATATAGCGCAAATAGCGCATATAGCACCCCAAAAAAGCGCTATAGCGCAAATAGCGCATATAGCACCTTCGATAGCGCATATAGCGCAAATAGCGCATAAAGCACCACCAAAAAGCGCTATAGCGCAAACAACGCATATAGCACCTTCGATAGCGCATATAGCGCAAATAGCGCATACAGCACCCCCAAAAAGCGCTATAGCGCAAATAGCGCATATAGCACCTTCGATAGCGCATATAGCGCAAATAGCGCATATAGCACCCCCAAAAAGCGCGATAGCGCAAATAGCGCATATAGCACCTTCGATAGAGCATCTAGCGCAAATAGCGCATATAGCAAATTCCATAGCGCTTATAGCGCATATGGCGCATATAGCGCATAAAAAAAGCGCTATAGCACAAAAAGTGCTATTTCGATTTCGCTTACACGCGTTCGTTACCGGATTTAGACTATTTTATGGGCGAAGGCTCAATGACTCGACAAATTTTTCGAACATTTTGAATTAGTGGCGCGCGCTAATAATTGGGACATTGAAGAAAAACTTCGCCAACTACCAGCCTGTTTCCGAGGAACAACGCTCCGTGTTTACGCTGCACTGTCTGAGCAAGACAAAAGCGACTACCGCAGGCTCCGTGTTGCGATGAAGTCAGCGCTTCAAACTCCGGAAAAAGCGCGGATGTGTGCGACAAAACTGCACAAACGACGGCAAGTTCCTGGTGAGTCCGTGGCTAATTTCGATAATGATATCAGCAAATTAACATTGGGAGCGTATCCAAATATGCAGGAACAACCACGTGATGAAATTATGCGCGATCATTTTCTAGCGGGTCTCAACGATGAAATAGAAACAAAAGTGTCCATATCTGATCCCGGTAACTTCAACACAGCAGTGGCGCTGGCCAAAAAGCACGAAGCTCTTGAACAACTCCGTGGGGGCATACAGTCCACGAAAACTGCTGATTCCGTCAATGAAAAACTAGAACAGAGAAATACAATTGAACGGCAAGAGCGGAGAATAACACAAATGCAGCGGGAAGCTAAGGGCATGAAAGGAAACCATATGTCGAGGGTGAATATGATTCAAGAAGCTCGTGATTGGCAGCGAGCTATAGAAGGGCTAGAACGGCGTACACAGGAGCTATTCCGTGGTCTAGAAAGACGGATATTCATGTCGAAACCTGACACGCCAGCGGGTAATGCGCAACGATCTGGGGGACGCCTTGGATTGTCACGCTGAACCACAGACGGAAAACCTGTCTGTGACTTCTGCCGGTGAACTGGTCACATGAAGAATCAATGCGGTAAGTTAGCACAAAGCCGAAACTGTTCTGAATTAGCAATGAGACCGGTACTTAGAAGGACCAATGCCGTGATTATCCGTAATTCAGAAAATGCCACAGGGGAGACTCCTGCTATCCGTGAAGGCGCTTCGTTTCCGATTTCCCACTCATCCGAAACTGAGCATTTCCGTGAAGACAACAAAATCTTGAAGGATCAAGTTAATAGTTTGTTGGAAGAAAAATACCGCGGCTTTGTGGGCTACGTGTTGAAAAAGGCAAGCAATAATGATATAGAGTGGACGGTGAGCAAAGACGAGAAACAGCATAAGACCGACCAAGCGCTTGGTGAAAACAAAATCAGGAATTTCGTCACGCTCCGATTTGGCAAATTTTCATGCTGCCTCCTTATGTTACTGGCAATGATTGTTGCTCCGTGTTCAGCGCTCAACTCTCGACCTATGATTTGCCAAACCTCTATTGGCCGCACGTTTTGGAAAGTGCCTGATTTGGAAACTGCCTGTGCTCAAAAACTGATTTTTTGCTCAACCCTGAAGACATGAGTATGATACGTTAGCCGGATTGCAGTGGAGAACCTGCATGGTTTATATCGATGACGTTCTAGTGTACTCCAAAACTTTTGATGATCATCTAAAGCACATCCGTGAAGTTTTAGATAGGCTCCGTCGAGATGGTTGGAAATTAAAATTAAGAAAATGTGCTTTTGGCAGAAAAGAAGTGCCATACTTGGGCTACATAGTATTCGCAGATGGGTTGAAATCAGACAATAAAATTATTGAAGCGATCAAAAATTGGCCACGTCCTAAGGACCGTCAAGTGCGTCAATTTCTAGGTTTTGCATCCTATTATCGTCGATTTGTGATTGATTTCGCGAAGATTGCTGAACCTCTGCACAAACTAACCCGAAAAGGGACTAGGTTTGCATGGAACAAATCTACCGAAGCTGCCTACGTACACCTAATAGACAAACTTACATCAGCACCAGTATTAGCCTTTCCGGATATCACCCTTCCGTATCTTCTCTACACTGATGCAAGCGACGAGGGTTTAGGCGCTGCCTTACACCAAGTTCAAGGCGGCATCGAACGACCCCATTGCCTTCATCAGCCGAGTTCTAACCAAAGCGGAAAGAAACTGTTCCGTCATTGAAAAAGAAGCCTTATGTGTTGTGTGGGCTATAAAGCATTTCCGTCAATATCTGTATCAGACCAACTTCAAACTAGTCACAGACCATCAACCTCTCAAATGGCTTATGAGTACACCCAATCCGTCGGGGCGCCTAGCCAGATGGGGACTAATGTTGCAAGAATACAACTTCACCATCAAATATCGACCTGGGAAACAAAATGCCAATGCTGATTCATTGTCTCGGATTGTGGCATCCGTAAATCTGGAAACTGATTTGCCAAAATTGAGAGTTGAACAAAGAAAAAATGAAGAGATCATGGCCATGTTTGACTATATTCGTGAAAAACGTCTTTATGAAAATCAAAAACTGGCATCTTACATCACACGTTTCAGCCCTCAATATCAAATCGTCGATGATCTTTTAGTGCGTAATGTAGAAAATTTTTGAAACCGAGGCGTTAGTAAACAACAATTAGTCATTCCTCAATCCCTGAAGGAAGACGTCCTGAAGCTTTGCCATGATGAAACTTCGGGGGGACACATGGGATTCAACGGCACTATCGCAAAAATCGTGTCCTGTATACGGCTTCTAATCAACGCCATTGGGATGAAACCCTTCCGTTAGCCCTTATGGCCTACAGATCTAGTATGCAAGCCTCTACACGTGAAACTCATTTTCTATTATTCGGTCGTGACATGACATTACCTAATGATGCTGGTCAACAACTTACGCCTTCGAAGTATGTCGATGAGCTTGACTACGCAACTCAGCTTGCTGAGCGCCTCCGTGAAGCAAGAACTCGCGCTAAAGAAGCTATTCTAGCAGCCCAGGCTACACAAATAGCTAACTACGATTCCAGCGCTTGACCAACTCAGTATCGCCCAGGTGACCAAGTTATGGTGTATTCGCCAGCGGTTGGAACGCAAAAGATGGCCAAATTAACTGCTCGCTGGCACGGTCCATACAATGTCATAGCCTGTACACCACCGAATGTCGTGTTGGGAACTAACCCGAAGAAACCTGACTCTGTGCAACGCGTACACATGTACAGATTAAAGCCATTTCTACGTGGCAACGCAAACAAGCAATAAGACCAGTAGAAAATTTCGTCTGTAAATAACAGGACAGAAGTTCTAGTGCTTATCAGTTGTTATTCAGTAGTGTTAGACTTCAATTGGTTAGTAAGTAGTACTGTTCGTTACTGTAGCTGTACTTTGAAAATTAATAGTTTTATTTTCTATTAATGAACATTTACGTTACTTTTTTATGCATTGTACTGTTTATTGCTTCTTTTACTTCATTATGTTGCTTGTATTTAATTTGGTTACTTTTTGTTTTTAGTAATTCAACCTGATTACCGTTTACACGATACATATTTATTATCCTTATTTTCGACTACTTCAATTTCCCGTGTATGACGTGACAATGGACTCTTTTGACCGTGCGGTGGCTGATTTTGAGTCTGAACAGGAACATTTGGCCAAACTTATAACCGAAATGCCGTCATTTCCCCCCAAACAGAACGTGGTGCATAGCTTGGTTCGACTCGAAATTTATAACTGTCCGTGAAATCGTGGAAGCAGATTGTCGCGATTCGGGGTCAACCGATAGCTCCGATAATGAGGTTGAAGTATCGTCGGAAGCAACCGAGGAATCCGAGTCAGATAGCCAGGCAGAGGTGCGCTTCAAATCTGCCCCATCAAATCAGCCTAATGTTGATTCGGCCAGCTCTAACCATGAGACTGACTCTGCGTCTGATGAGTCAATGGAGACAATCCAGTTACCACAACCCAAAATTATTTATATCCGTCAAGCTTTTGATCCGTTATTTCTCTTTGGTCAAAAGGTCATGTCGATTAGAGGCGTTAATTTCATGAGTCCGTTCGTGGTCCTAGCATATGCTCTCCTTAGCCAGCTTGGAAAAAGTGTCCGTGATGCGGCCGCTCAACCGGCTTGGATTCTGCTGGCTAAAGATGACATTACGGCGGCAGAGCGTTTCTTCTGACAACTAATTCGCCCCCCGATTTCGTTATACTTGATCGATAGTTTTCTGAAAAAAGTAGTGCAGGAAATTCTGTCCTTGCGATCACTTGACAAGTTCCACATTCCATGAGGCGATTGCGGCGCTGCCACAACCAATGAAAATAATCTGCCACAGTTACCCAGCCGAATGGAAGCCACCCCAACAAATTTCAGAAAATTGGAAGGAGATTTTTCTTGCAGTTCAAAAATACTTCGATGAACTGATTCCGTGTTTGCCAGCCTTTGAAACCATTTCCAACCAACTTACTGCCACTATCGACGCTATTTCGCCGTTCGTCTGTCAAAACGACTCGAGTTATCTAGTCGTGTCCGACTCTGAATTCAAACTGATCACTCCGTTTGGAAAAGCTCAACTGAAGATGATTCCCGGGCTTTATATTAATAGCGCACGACGTGGGCCTAAAGAGGCTACTACCGTATTGGACGAACTGACGATTCTCATCGAACATTACTATACTGCAACTGGTGATCGGTACTAATGATGTTGCAAATTTAGAATTTCCGAGCAACATTTTTGGTGAGTACAGATTGTTTCTTAATCGCGTGATTGAACTGTTCCCGCAGGTTGTATCGTTCGTTTTGGTTCTGCCTTTCCGTCGAGAGGACCGTTTCGCCAAACGCGTTATTCCTGCCCGTAACGCAATCAAGAAAACAGCGGCCCCATTTGACAAATTGCGCTTAATTGACCCGGCGATGTCACTGATCGATCGAAAGAGCCTAACTTCGGACGGGTACCATCTGAGTCCGAAGGGCGCCCTTTATATTCTACGTGAACTGATTGCCGCGACCCCGCAGCTGCAGCTTTACATGTCCCAATGACTCCGTGAGGACACGGAGCTAACGGGGTGAGTTTTGCAACATTTGACTTATGACGGATAATTTTATCTATTATGACTAATTACTATTAATGAATAATTTTTAATTCTATTTCTAATAATTGTGTATGGTGATTTGCCTACGGTAGTTAGTTACAAATGCTTATGGTAGATGATTGTATACTTTGTCAAATAATTCTGAAAGATAAGAAGCTACAAACTATTTCGTGTTACACCTTTTAAGTAAATAGCGATTTCCGTGCTTATCGTTCCAAATGGCTACTATCCAACGACATGTTGTCGCCAGTGCAAGCCTATATAAACTTAGTTTTTGTAATTTAAACGTTCCTTTTGACTTGGCTTTCTGCTACATTTTCGGCTTAAAAAAATTTGAAATTTATTTAATGGATAACAGTCTAAATTAATTCATTATATTAGTCCGTGTCCGTTAATTAGTAAATTGATGTAATTAAAGAAATTAACCAATTGTGTTGGACTTGTTGATAGCAGCTTTGCCTTACTACAGTAGTCACCAAAATCACACCATTATTCTGTTTCAGGGCTCAGCAAATTTTGGTCAGACTTTAGACTTCAGGACAATAATTATGGCCACAGTGAATATTAATTTCTAGTCACAGCTATAATATATGTTCAGAAACAGATGTTAATCTCATAAGCTCTGACAAAACATATTTAATATTTAAATATTATATTAAAATAAATCTTATATCTATTTAATAACCAAATCACATGTTACGTTTTCTCAATTGGTGCAACTATTTTGTCAGACTTTAGTGGCGTGATTATGTAATTGATTCCCCTCAAGCCCTCGAAACTTCTGGACAAGCCCCCCCCCCCTAAAATTAAAATTTCAAAAATTTCGGGACAAGCCCCCCACAGGCCGAGACCCTGTGTACATGTAAGGCTGGGAGTCACATCTGAACTCAATAT
>JASANF010003165.1:0-23616 GCA_030248245.1 Trissonchulus sp. WLG1_4 | reverse complement strand
AAAGTAGAAAAATAGTAGAAAAAAAAGTAGAAAATTAGTAGAAAAAACATTTTTTACGAAAATCCAAACAATTCAAATTTATGACCAGAGAATGGATTTAGAACTCTAGAAAACATTAACACACACTTAGTTTTGTATCAAAAGTAGAAAAAAAGTAGAAAAAAGTAGGAAAATTGTGGGAAAAAAAGTAGAAAAATAGTAGAAAAAAAGTAGAAACTGCAAAAAATAAAAATTTGCAAAAATAGTAAAAAAATGCAGTTGTTCGAAACATAAATGGCTGTCAAGACACAGGAAAACCAGGGATCTGAATTTTCTGTAAATTTTTTTGGTTACAGATTTTTCAGATGTTTTTTACCGTTTCCATTCAAAAACATTTTACAGACTTTCGGAGGAATTTCAGATAAATTTCAGAAAAGTTCAGGGGAAATTCAGAGAATTTCACCCAAAATTCAGAGACTCTGAATTTTATCTGAAAAAAATGTCACTGGCTTTTCAGATAAATTTCAGATACTTTTTACACGAATTTCAGATAAAACTTACCTACTTCTTACAGATGTGAAAAACGTGTGAATTATCTCTGAAACTCCTGTAAGAAGTATCTAAAACTTATCTAAAAAGCCAGTAACATTTTTTTCAGATAAAATTCAGAGTTTCTGAATTCTGGGTGAAATTCTCCGAATTTCACCTGAACTTCTCTGAAATTTATCTGAAATTCCTATGAAAGTCTGTAAAATGCCTCTGAATGGAAAGGGTAAAAAACATCTGAAAAATCCGTGACAGGTGAAATTTTACAGAAAATTCAGATTTACTGGTTTTCCTGTGAGACTTGAAAACATTGACAAAAATTTAATTTCGATGCCAAAAATCTAAATTTTTGAAAAAACCCAAAAGTAGAAAAAAAGTGGAAAAAAAGTAGAAAAAAAGTAGAAAAATCGTAAAAAGTAGAAAAAATGTAGAAAAAAGTAGAAAACGGTTTTCTACTTTTTTTCTACTTTTTTTCTACTCAAATTTTTTCCTGTGACAAGATTTCATCTAATTTTATATTACTATATTTCCGTTTTAACGCAACCGTTAATCCCTATATTTATTCTCCAAATAAGAAACTAGCTGTGAATATTTGTGGCATGACAAAAACATTTCGAAGTTACACACAAAAGTGAAAAGATATTTTCCCAGTTGTTTGGCTTGAAGAAAAAACCAAAACTAGAAAATTTTGATGAGCCAACGAACCTACACAACAGACATAAAAATTGTAAAATTCAATAAATACCTTTTATAAATGTATACTGGTTTCAATATTATTTATTTAATTACGCTATTTTGTAGAAAAATGTCAAGGTTAATAAATTTAACAATGTTTGAATAATTTTATAGTGCATTACTTCTGCCTGTGTATGGCTCAAAGTGTGAAGTTAGCAGACACTTTTCCCCGAATTTGTACTCGTGGTACAAATTAGTACAAAATGTGAGAGTGACAGTACAAAATAGTACAAATTTTGAGCTATCAGAAAAACCATACTTCAGAATTTGTACTATATCGTTACTAAGCCAGACCACTTACATCAAATTGAATAAGTGTGAATATAACGAGCGTATGTTTTCTGAAAGTTCCTTAATCTTTCAGAAACTTACTATAATTTTTGGTAAATATGAACAAAAAAGTGTGCTGAGTAGAAACATATATATTGCTAGTTTGGTCCAAGGTTTCAGAAAAAGCTTTCGAAATCTTTCCAGTGATCTCCAAAGTGAACAAAGTATGCATTTTGTTCCTAAATTTGACATCACAAAGACAATTACAAATTTTGTGATGCTCATGCTCAGCACATTAGAATGATTTTGTAAATACAACAAGCACGTTTTGCGAGTAGGGTTAAATTAATTTTGAAAAGTTTTTTTGCGACATGCTTGCACTGCTGAGGATATTCTTCGAATATAAAACGCGGCACCAAAATATTTTAACAACGCCAACCGTTTTATTAAACTAAACGATACCACCTCATTCTAAATCTATACTTCTTGGCAGTAATGTCAGGACTAACGGGAAAAAACGTTTTAGTATGAAAAATTATGGTATTGTCTGTTAGCTACCTACGGTAGCTAACACTCGTGGTGGTCACAATAAATCGTCAACTTGCTTAGCGAGTGGGGTTCACTTGCGCAACTACGATTTTTTCCGACCAATGGTAAACCAACCGGGGTAAAGTATGACATGTACGTGCCAAAGACCACGTGCCATGGTTAGCTCCAGCTGCCGTGTCGGTCAGCCAAAGACGCCGTGCAAGTTAGACAGTTTTTTGGCATAGTATTCTGACATATAATGGAGCTTTACAGTGCTAAAATTAGATCATTTTAGTGTCCACATGACCACATCTACATGTATAACATAACTGAATTAGGCAACCCGATGACAACCGCACTATAGTAAGGTTTAACCAACGTCATTTGAAGACAATTTTGTATGGTATCGACACGCTGATAAACAATCAATGAAACATTGTGGCAACCGGTTTCCTTACAGCACCATTGCAGTGAAAGCCCCTGACTTCTCTACGTATTTAAGTACACTTCCTATAGACAAACGTTGAAGCCTTAATCACAACGCAGCATGAGCACACACACACCCACACAAATAATGCATTTTCTGACCTACCAATTTCTACAGTGTATTTTTACACTGAGAAAGCTTATACGTGTTAATTGGCCTTGTGCATTATAGTATATACGCGGCGGCTGAGGCCGCCGCGTAAAAACCTATTCAAAACATCATTTCTATCTGTGTGTTCGTAGATAAATTTTATTTGCCGCGTGCTGAAAGACAGTTATAGTTGACCACAAGAGTGTTTTAGCGGTAGAGAATGAGCAGCCTGCTTGGCTGCTTGTCGTTCAACCATCAGAACATAGAAAATTGTATTTGCAGCGGCCAGCACTAGAGTTACATCCATAAGGAAATTTCGCAGGCCGGGCCCCAAGCCGTGCCGTCAAAACTAGGTATAGGAAAAGGCCACGTTGTCGCATAGTGTTCGACTATTTATACAAGTTTTTGCCTGTTTTTTGTAAGATTTCGTGAAAAATTTTTTACTGGTCAGCCCGCGGCCCGCCACCGGCCGCAAAGGAACCCTAGCCAGTACTAGAATACATAATAGCAAGAGTATAATAATAAAGAGTGTGAGTGTGGCACACTTCCCTATTCTAGCTGATCGGCCGAAATGCTGGTTTGGCCGAAATAGTTCCTTTTTGCTTTGATTTCAGGGCCTTCCTCCCCTGGTTCAAGTCACTTCCCTGATTTAAGGGAGGGTCCGCCCCCTGGAATAGACCTAAAACTGCTATTTCGACCAAAACATCGTTTCGTCCGATTAGTAGATTAGGGAATAGTGTCATACACTTCCCTATTGTGTAGGCTATTCCTGGTCCTGCCAGCACTAAATTAGCTTCAGGGTTTGAATGTTTCCTTGTAATCTAGCAAAAATTGTTCATTCGCAAGAAACTTGCTAGGCAACAGTGCTTTATTGAAATATTTATGTATTCACACAAAATAATACACAATAAATTACAATACACTCACATTTATTAAAGTATGTTAACCTGAAACCGAGTTACGGTCACGGAGTCAGTGAGTTACCAAATTTGACATTTTTTCGAGCCAACAAAACTCGGAGTCACAAACAACAATTTTGAATGCAAAAGAATAAAATGATTTTAGCATTTCTTCACACCAGCTTACTACAGTTTGTTTTTCTGCAAGGAAAATAGGGCTTCTCACAAAATGCTCATCATTTTTACTCTTCATGAAAGCTGATGTTGACCAAAGTGCTCTAAAACCCAGTTCAAAACTGTTCGTAAGGTTGTGCGTTTGTTATTAAGCATATTGTTTGTTCGACTGTTATAAATAAACAGACGATACTTAACGGAAAAATTTGGGTGTGCAAGCTAGTTTAGCAGATGATTGCATGCACAAAATCATGGGAGCACACTGCACACTCTATCGCATTTTTTACGAACTACCATATATGGACAGTTTTTACGCGGCGGCCTCAGCGGCCGCGTATATACTATATTACTAAAGTGCAATTAACACGTATCTAATGCTTACTGTGTTAATTGCACTGTATAAATTGGCAGGTCAGAAAATGCATTACTCGAGTGTGCGTGTGTGTTCACCGTGTGTGCTAGTCTTATCTCAGTGTATAATGCAGTGTGATGTGTAGAATTTGTGATGTTGAGCGTCAGGGTTGATCTTAGCGACTAGCGTATTGCGAATGTGTATGTGGGTTATCACGTTCGCGAGTATCATTAAGTGCTAGAAAATGTTTTGACACAGACATTGTAGACAGTAAAGTCCAAATGCAAACTGGCTTTGGCAAACTATGCGTCGGCACGACTGTGTGTGCATGCTATAACAACATCGTCAACGGCTGTATGATGTTGGTAAATTAGGAGCTGGTACAGGAGTTTCATTGTCATAGTTAGTTCAAGCGGTTCGTTTTAGACTTAGTTTTAATTAATTTACTCACTGTCATCGGTTTTTGCCCTTTTGTTTACATTACCCACTATGATCGGTTTTTCCAAGACTTTATTAACTTGAAAAAAGTTTCTGAAAACAACGGTGCACCGTAAGCAAGCTAGAAGCTAGAAGAACATATTGCAGCTTGCAATGTTACAAATACAATTGTTGGTTTCAAAATTATTAGTACCGCGTTTTGTTTTCAAAGAATATCCTCGGTACCGTACCTAAGCATGTCGCAACGAAATCTATCGAAAATTGGTTTAACTTTACTCGCAAGACGTGCTTGTTTCAAGTATAAGTTAGGCATAATCAGACAACATCGCTTTGACGACATCAAAAGCATTTCTTATAAGTGAAAACTACCACCACATGATCTAGATTGATGCAGATCCATATGGAATGTCGTTAATCAACTAGATAATAATACTGAACAAAGTTTTTGGCATAGTTCATTCACAAAAATGTTTACAAAAACTCGAATTGAAAAATCAAGCTATATATTTCAAGACTTTGATACAGCAAAAAGGAATCAGGGAACAAGGATACAACTCATAATCAACATATCAAACGACGTGAAGGTAGTCAAAAATCGCCACCGCCATCAAAACCACCGTCAAAACCACCATCAAAACCGCCGTCGAAGCCACCATCAAAAGTGTCTACTTCTTGCACATCTCCGCCGTCACAAAAGCCAGGACTGTCTACTAGATTGTCGTCATTTCCGAGATGATCACAGTCATTGTTGATGACAGTATTGTTGATGATTGTGGTGTCGTGATCGTAAACAGCCATGGACGGCCCCCAGCCTAGGGATGTTTTCAGTTATTGAAATCTTAATCAGTTCAGTTAATCAGTTAACTGATTACCTGAAGATTAAACCAGTTCAGTTATCAGTTAATTTCGGCAAAATTTAATCAGTTCAGTTACAGTTAAGTTAAGTTAACTGTAACTGATAACTTTAACTGAAAATATTTTCAGTTATTTCTCTAAAAATGCTAATTTATTTTTCAGCAATTCTGACATCCATAAGTAGATATGATTTCATTTCTACACAGTTACTGCCAGTCTACTAAATTTCTGCTAGGACAGTACAGCCAAAATGCTTACTACAGCCTCTGGTGTAATAGCGAACTCGTGGTGGCTTGATTTCATAGTCAAAGCATGCACCATCTATACTTTGACTTCGGAATCAAATGACTCCGACTAAGCTTTGAATCCAGAGTAAATTTGAAAGTAAGGGCAAAAAAGTAAAACCATTTTCATTTAAGTTGAAATGAAAGTTAAAGTAAAGGCCATTGCTTCAATTTAAGTTAAAGTTATAGTTAAAGTAAGGCTCAGGCAGCAATTTAAGTTAAAATTAAAGTAAGCCGAAAATCAATGACTTTTATATAACTTTTTTAAAGTAACTTCAATTTAAAGTTAAGTAAGGTTGTTTTAATTTAAGTTAAAGTTACTGTTAAAGTAAGACCTTTTTTAACTAACTAACTTTTTTTTGAGTTAAAGTTAAAGTTAAAGTTAAAGTAATACCCCTAAATTTTTTTAATTTCAGTTAACGTTTAACTTTTTTGCCCTAGAAAGTAAGTAGTAAGTTGGTATATAATGTAACACGCATTAATGCCTACACATATGTAGTTCTACGATAAAATTTCTTTAAATTTTAAATCCAAAATCCTCGCCAAACAATGATAAAACTCATTTTCACTTTTTTACATTAAATTACCTAGCTTTGTTATTGGATAATATTGCTTCGTTTTTTAAGCGTTTACCACCTAGTTTTATGTGGCTGCCAGTGAATCACGAGCCGCAAAGGCTGAAAAATCGCTGCACACTGCTACGAAAGCTGTTACGGGAGGGTGAAAATTGGATAAGAAAAAGCTAATGTCAGGAGGACTTTAGTGTTTCGTTGTAGGCCGACAGCCAATAATCAATTGATTCCTAGGCTTGATCGAACATGTCAGCGTGTACAAAAACAGTATCTGTATGCGCGTGGGTAAATATACAAACATGTAAGTAAATATACATATACGCACGTAAAATATGAGATTTATTGGTTTTTTAAATGTTCCCAAAGCTGAACTGAATAGTCGCTTTTCAGTTATGCTTGAAAACTGAAAATAAAAACAGTTTCTACGCTTAACTGAAAATTATTTTCAGTTATTGCATATAACTGAAAATGAAATCAGTTAACTGATTTCAGTCAGTTTTTCACAATTGAAGCAGTTCAGTTACAGTTAAGTTAACTGCTTCTGAAAATTGTGCAGTTCAGTTATCAGTTTTTAACTGCTATGGAAAATCAGAGCAGTTCAGTTATCAGTTGTTATCAGTTAACTGTAACTGCTTAACTTTAAATGAAAAGAAATCAGTTACCAGTTAACTGAAAACATCCCTACCCCAGCCCCAGCCACAGCCGTAGCCCCAGCCTCCGAACATATAAGGATGACTCATGGAGCCCAAGGCATAGCCAGCTAGCATTCCTGTGCCAAAATCAACCGCCGTATCTGTTAAAATAACAAAGTGCAAGCATCATACCATTAATAGCACTAAATTTCAAATTTGAATTCAAAAGGAATTTTAGTACTTATCATCATCGTAAAAATAATCCTTTCAAACATTACTTGCATTACTTTCGATAAACCATTCAAGCATTACTTGTTCACGTTGATGTTAATTGTTAACGACCCCGGTTTCATCACCATGACGTTATATCAAAACTCTTAGTTAAAACAGCATCCTTGAATGTACATTTTAACAAAATAAGAATAGTACATTAACGGGGGGCTTAATATATACCTGTAACAAGCACATAGTAGCTACTTAACCAAGAAAATTTTTAGTTACATAGGTACATAATACAAACCTATACACAACTAAATTACGTACTATGGTACGGCGGTGGCTGTACTGTATAATGCTGTTGTGGCATTGGCATATTTGGGGGTCCTTGTTGCTGATGTGGTTGTGGCATTGGTGGTGCTGTGGGCTGCTGCTGTGGCGGCGGAGGTGGTGGTGGGGGTAGCTGAAATAAGTAACAGTACGATTAGTAAACTGCATTGAGGGGTCATGCTGGTTACTTATATAAATAAGATGAGTAAAACATAATAGCACGGCTCTAAGATAGGTGATAATAACAATAGTAAATAGCCTGCCTAGCAAAAACACTATGCTGTCAATATTGCAAAAAGTAAATTTACTTGCTGCATTGGTGGAAGTACCTCTCCATTGCCGAAGGGCCCTTTAAGGTAAACTGTTGCCGAGACCTGTTAATGTATTATCATATAATATGAAGATTATTCTGTATTTTAAATTTTTAGCACTGTTATTAAGTGAATATTGCTAAATATTTGTCATTATTTGTAAGTAATTAACTTTGAACTTTGCAGTAGAAAAAGATTAAAAATTACACTTTTCGTTTTTAAACTGCCCTTTTCTCCTCTTTATGCATAACGTAATATATCATTGCATAACAACACTGTCAATGACTTACAGTTTTTATGATGTGATACGCCCATTCGCTAAAACAGTACACAAGAATGACATTAAACTCATTTTTAGGGTAGATTTCTAGAAGGGTGTTTAAAGTAGTTACTGATTAAGAGTACAGGATATTTCACACGAGGCCGCATTTCCCTGGTGCATTGCACACCGTGCACCATGGCGGTCAGCATGGTTAGGCTTTTAAATTCTTGAACCGTTTGACTCAAAATAAAAAGCGACTGTGACTCTACATGAATATTGTGGTTGTTGGTAACATTGATCAGTTACATTTTGACATGTGACAATGTTGTATTAGCCATAAATCAACTTGTATAGGAATGCTGATCATCAGGAGTCATCACTCATTAGGATTAGGCATTACATACTTGAACTCTTTGTCGGTGTAGGCCAAAAACCAATGCACAGTGTCATCTGACCCAGAACCAGTGCCGACTGCAATTAGCCTGTTTATGTCGCCTTGTCTGGGAAGAGGAGGCCGCCTACCACTTCTGCCCAGTCGATCTGTATAAGTACCTGCAACAGATTAGATGAATTCAATTAATAGATTTATTGGCTAGGATTCAAAAACCATGTTATATTTCGTTTCATGTAACTAACGACCGAAATGTCAATAACATTTTTTTAAAGAAACAAAAAAATGTTTTGAAAATGTGTAGTAAATACAGTTAGACCGGGACATTGAAAAGTAACCACCTTTGTGAAACCACTGTTTCCAATAGTGACGACAATATTGACTATCAGCTATCACTACCTTCAATGGTATTAAGCGCACCCTGGAATATCTAATCTATAAAATTATGTACAGCCCATACCAAATAGTATAAATGGAGCCACTTCTTTGAGCTGTACACTGCCTTTAGGCTCAAGTTTTCCTCGTTGTCGAAACCAAAGAAGTGTCGAATCATCGTAAAGTTTGATCCAGTATTCGTTCCATTTTTCGGATAAACCCAGAAAACTTGCTGAAACGACGAACGTAAGCCTCATTTGAGTAAAGCTAGTTAGTAAACACTTTCTTAACTCCAATGTTCAATTCTTCATGCTTCATTCAGCTGAGATGGTAAAATTAACGTCACAATTATAGTGTATGAGTATAGTATAGTGTATCAGATTGTGGCGTGATTTTTTCATAATTTCATCGACTGAACGGACATAAGGCGGTATGAATCGACCCTTAATGCGAGAAAAACTTGGAATAAAGTTTTTACAATTTTCTCAAAGTTACCATCTAGCTTTAATGTAAAAAGTACGTAAGTGAGTAGATAATAATATGTAAAGTGCAACAGTATTGTTGTTGTCCTGATTTTGTCATTCATGCTCGCAACAATGCTTGTAAGTATGTTAATTGTTACTTACAAGTGTGTTTTTGTAGCAAACCTTCCGTCAGAACTTGTGCTCCGGGGGCTGAAATTCAAACTTATATAATTATATGATTAAATCATTACAATATTCACATATATTTGTATTTCTATTATAGTTTGGTTGCCAATTTCTGCAAAGCAAGACCATGAGCAAGTTACTGTGATCGTTTTCATGTGTTTTCCTTCTTTATTTTTTGTTTTTTTTTGTCTTTACTACAACTTTAAAAAGAGTTTTGGCTATAAACTGAAGTTTTAATATTTGTATGAATTTGAGTTAGACATTTAAGTCCGCACATACCATTCGACTTCGACCCCTAACCCTCACATCCCACGGTCTCTGGACGTCAATTTTTTTAAAATTGAGAATTTTGTTACCTCGTTGGCTAGTTTGGACACCTTACACTATCCGTTTTTCTTTTTGTCTATGATCGCCTGACCTCCGTAAAGGAATTTTAAATATATAGTTTACTACACAAGGGCATTTGCTCGGAATACCTAGAACAGAGAGTGCTTTGCTTAGAACAGTGAGTTCATTGCCTAAAATATAAAGTTCTTTGCCTATATCATAGTAGCATTTGCTCAGAACAGAGGGCATTCATTTGCCTAAAATCAACAGTTGTTCGCCTTGAATTGAGGATGATTTGCGTAGAATTGAGGAATCTTTGCCTAGATTAGGTCGATTACCGGTCGGTAACCCATTGTTGCCTGTCAGCAAGTATTTACTTTAACATCTAACGAAATATGTAATCAGAGTAGTTGATTTTATCAATAGTCTTACCTAAAACAAATTATACTCCACCTACATACATACAAGAAATTATAAGTAATGAAATAAACAGTAATATAAGTAATGGTGCAATATAAACTCATGTGTTATAATAATGGTATATCAAGGTCATGTGTTTCAATCGTTTGGTATACAAATCAATTCTACAGGAAATGTACAAGTGAATCTGAAGTAAATCATGGAAAAACTATGGCATATCACATGTTAAAAGTCAAAAACTCACATATGGTTGCTGTTGCATCACTATTACTGCAAAACATTTCATGGAATAACCTGGCAGAAGGTGAGTGAAAAAACTGTATAGAACTGGAAGGTAACCAGGTAACTCAGGCAAGCCACGTTCTGTTTTCACTCAGATAGCAAGCTACGCGTAAACATTCAGTTGAAATGTCTGCCTCATGCTACACATATAGACACACATCTACTATACATATACACATTAAGGAATTATATATATATATATATATATTTATATATATTATGTATATATAGCAATATATATATATATATATCATATATATCAGTGCATATATATCATATATATATATATATATATATATATATATTTATATATATATATATATATATATATGTATATATATGTGTAGCATGGCAGACATTTCAACTGAATGTTTACGCGTAGCTTGCTATCTGAGTGAAAACAGAACGTAGCTTGCCTGAGTTACCTGGTTACCTTCCAGTTCTATACAGTTTTTTCATCACCTTCTGCCAGATCCAGAAATGTTTGCAGTAATATAATAGACAGCAACCATATGTGAGTTTTTAATTTTTTTAACATGTGATATGCCATAGTTTTTCCATGATTACTTCCGATTCACTTTACATTTCCTGTAGAATTATTTGTATACCAAACGATTGAAACACATACCTTATACATTACTTATAAATGGTTTATTTTCACCATTACTTATAATCTTTTATTTCATTACTTATAATTTCTTGTATGTATGTAGGTGGAGTATAATTTGTTTTAGGTAAGACTATTGATAAAATCAACTACTCTGATTACATATTTCGTTAGATGTTAAAGTAAATACTTGCTGACAGGCAACAATGGGTTACCGACCGGTAATTGACCTAATCTAGGCAAAGATTCCTCAATTCTACGCAAATCATCCTCAATTCAAGGCGAACAACTGTTGATTTTAGGCAAATGAATGCCCTCTGTTCTGAGCAAATGCTACTATGATATAGGCAAAGAACTTTATATTTTAGGCAATGAACTCACTGTTCTAAGCAAAGCACTCTCTGTTCTAGGTATTCCGAGCAAATGCCCTTGTGTAGTAAACTATATATTTAAAATTCCTTTACGGAGGTCAGGCGATCATAGACAAAAAGAAAAACGGATAGTGTAAGGTGTCCAAACTAGCCAACGAGGTAACAAAATTCTCAATTTTAAAAAAATTGACGTCCAGAGACCGTGGGATGTGAGGGTTAGGGGTCGAAGTCGAATGGTATGTGCGGACTTAAATGTCTAACTCAAATTCATACAAATATTAAAACTTCAGTTTATAGCCAAAACTCTTTTTAAAGTTGTAGTAAAGACAAAAAAAACAAAAAATAAAGAAGGAAAACACATGAAAACGATCACAGTAACTTGCTCATGGTCTTGCTTTGCAGAAATTGGCAACCAAACTATAATAGAAATACAAATATATGTAAATATTTTAATGATTTAATCATATAATTATATAAGTATGAATTTCAGCCCCCGGAGCACAAGTTCTGACGGAAGGTTTGCTGCAAAAACACACTTGTAAGTAACAATTAACATACTTACAAGCATTGTTGCGAGCATGAATGACAAAATCAGGACAACAACAATACTGTTGCACTTTACATATTATTATCTACTCACTTACGTACTTTTTACATTAAAGCTAGATGGTAACTTTGAGAAAATTGTAAAAACTTTATTCCAAGTTTTTCTCGCATTAAGGGTCGATTCATACCGCCTTATGTCCGTTCAGTCGATGAAATTATGAAAAAATCACGCCACAATCTGATACACTATACTATACTCATACACTATAATTGTGACGTTAATTTTACCATCTCAGCTGAATGAAGCATGAAGAATTGAACATTGGACTTAAGAAAGTGTTTACTAACTAGTTTTACTCAAATTAGGCTTACGTTCGTCGTTTCAGCAAGTTTTCTGGGTTTATCCGAAAAATGGAACGAATACTGGATCAAACTTTACGATGATTCGACACTTCTTTGGTTTCGACAACGAGGAAAACTTGAGCCTAAAGGCAGTGTACAGCTCAAAGAAGTGGCTCCATTTATACTATTTGGTATGTGCTGTACATAATTTTATAGATTAGATATTCCAGGGTGCGCTTAATACCATTGAAGGTAGTGATAGCTGATAGTCAATATTGTCGTCACTATTGGAAACAGTGGTTTCACAAAGGTGGTTACTTTTCGATGTCCCGGTCTAACTGTATTTACTACACATTTTCAAAACATTTTTTTGTTTCTTTAAAAAAATGTTATTGACATTTCGGTCGTTAGTTACATGAAACGAAATATAACATGTTTTTTGAATCCTAGCCAATAAATCTATTAATTGAATTCATCTAATCTGTTGCAGGTACTTATACAGATCGACTGGGCAGAAGTGGTAGGCGGCCTCCTCTTCCCAGACAAGGCGACATAAACAGGCTAATTGCAGTCGGCACTGGTTCTGGGTCAGATGACACTGTGCATTGGTTTTTGGCCTACACCGACAAAGAGTTCAAGTATGTAATGCCTAATTCTAATGAGTGATGAGTCCTGATGATCAGCATTCCTATACAAGTTGATTTATGGCTAATACAACATTGTCACATGTCAAAATGTAACTGATCAATGTTACCAACAACCACAATATTCATGTAGAGTCACAGTCGCTTTTTATTTTGAGTCAAACGGTTCAAGAATTTAAAAGCCTAACCATGCTGACCGCCATGGTGCACGGTGTGCAATGCACCAGGGAAATGCGCCCTCGTGTGAAATATCCTGTACTCTTAATCAGTAACTACTTTAAACACCCTTCTAGAAATCTACCCTAAAAATGAGTTTAATGTCATTCTTGTGTACTGTTTTAGCGAATGGGCGTATCACATCATAAAAACTGTAAGTCATTGACAGTGTTGTTATGCAATGATATATTACGTTATGCATAAAGAGGAGAAAAGGGCAGTTTAAAAACGAAAAGTGTAATTTTTAATCTTTTTCTACTGCAAAGTGCAAAGTTAATTACTTACAAATAATGACAAATATTTAGCAATATTCACTTAATAACAGTGCTAAAAATTTAAAATACAGAATAATCTTCATATTATATGATAATACATTAACAGGTCTCGGCAACAGTTTTCCTTAAAGGGCCCTTCGGCAATGGAGAGGTACTTCCACCAATGCAGCAAGTAAATTTACTTTTTGCAATATTGACAGCATAGTGTTTTTGCTAGGCAGGCTATTTACTATTGTTATTATCACCTATCTTAGAGCCGTGCTATTATGTTTTACTCATCTTATTTATATAAGTAACCAGCATGACCCCTCAATGCAGTTTACTAATCGTACTGTTACTTATTTCAGCTACCCCCACCACCACCTCCGCCGCCACAGCAGCAGCCCACAGCACCAATGCCACAACCACATCAGCAACAAGGACCCCCAAATATGCCAATGCCACAACAGCATTATACAGTACAGCCACCGCCGTACCACAGTACGTAATTTAGTTGTGTATAGGTTTGTATTAAGTACCTATGTAACTAAAAATTTTCTGTGCATCGTTAAGTAGCTACTATGTGCTTGTTACAAGTATATATTAAGCCCCCCGTTAATGTACTATTCTTATTTTGTTAAGATGTACATCCAAGGATGCTGTTTTAACTAAGAGTTTTGATATAACGTCATGGTGATGAAACCGGGGTCGTTAACAATTAACATCAACGTGAACAAGTAATGCTTGAATGGTTTATCGAAAGTAATGCAAGTAATGTTTGAAAGGATTATTTTTACGATGATGATAAGTACTAAAATTCCTTTTGAATTCAAATTTGAAATTTAGTGCTATTAATGGTATGATGCTTGCACTTTGTTATTTTAACAGATACGGCGGCTGATTTTGGCACAGGAATGCTAGCTGGCTATGCCTTGGGCTCCATGAGTCATCCTTATATGTTCGGAGGCTGGGGCTACGGCTGTGGCTGGGGCTGGGGGCCGTCCATGGCTGTTTACGATCACGACACCACAATCATCAACAATACTGTCATCAACAATGACTGTGATCATCTCGGAAATGACGACAATCTAGTAGACAGTCCTGGCTTTTGCGACGGCGGAGATGTGCAAGAAGTAGACACTTTTGATGGTGGCTTCGACGGCGGTTTTGATGGTGGTTTTGACGGTGGTTTTGATGGCGGTGGCGATTTTTGACTACCTTCACGTCGTTTGATATGTTGATTATGAGTTGTATCCTTGTTCCCTGATTCCTTTTTGCTGTATCAAAGTCTTGAAATATATAGCTTGATTTTTCAATTCGAGTTTCTGTAAACATTTTTGTGAATGAACTATGCCAAAAACTTCAGTTTTAGTTCAGTTCAGTTTTATTATCTAGTTGATTAACGACATTCCATATGGATCTGCATCAATCTAGATCATGTGGTGGTAGTTTTCACTTATAAGAAATGCTTTTGATGTCGTCAAAGCGATGTTGTCTGATTATGCCTAACTTATACTTGAAACAAGCACGTCTTGCGAGTAAAGTTAAACCAATTTTCGATAGATTTCGTTGCGACATGCTTAGGTACGGTACCGAGGATATTCTTTGAAAACAAAACGCGGTACTAATAATTTTGAAACCAATAATTGTATTTGTAACATTGAAAGCTGCAATATGTTCTTCTAGCTTCTAGCTTGCTTACGGTGCACCGTTGTTTTCAGAAACTTTTTTCAAGTTAATAAAGTCTTGGAAAAACCGATCATAGTGGGTAATGTAAACAAAAGGGCAAAAACCGATGACAGTGAGTAAATTAATTAAAACTAAGTCTAAAACGAACCGCTTGAACTAACTATGACAATGAAACTCCTGTACCAGCTCCTAATTTACCAACATCATACAGCCGTTGACGATGTTGTTATAGCATGCACACACAGTCGTGCCGACGCATAGTTTGCCAAAGCCAGTTTGCATTTGGACTTTACTGTCTACAATGTCTGTGTCAAAACATTTTCTAGCACTTAATGATACTCGCGAACGTGATAACCCACATACACATTCGCAATACGCTAGTCGCTAAGATCAACCCTGACGCTCAACATCACAAATTCTACACATCACACTGCATTATACACTGAGATAAGACTAGCACACACGGTGAACACACACGCACACTCGAGTAATGCATTTTCTGACCTGCCAATTTATACAGTGCAATTAACACAGTAAGCATTAGATACGTGTTAATTGCACTTTAGTAATATAGTATATACGCGGCCGCTGAGGCCGCCGCGTAAAAACTGTCCATATATGGTAGTTCGTAAAAAATGCGATAGAGTGTGCAGTGTGCTCCCATGATTTTGTGCATGCAATCATCTGCTAAACTAGCTTGCACACCCAAATTTTTTCGTTAAGTATCGTCTGTTTATTTATAACAGTCGAACAAACAATATGCTTAATAACAAGCGCACAACCTTACGAACAGTTTTTAACTGGGTTTTAGAGCACTTTGGTCAACATCAGCTTTCATGAAGAGTAAAAATGATGAGCATTTTGTGAGAAGCCCTATTTTCCTTGCAGAAAAACAAACTGTAGTAAGCTGGTGTGAAGAAATGCTAAAATCATTTTATTCTTTTGCATTCAAAATTGTTGTGACTCCGAGTTTTGTTGGCTCGAAAAAATGTCAAATTTGGTAACTCACTGACTCCGTGACCGTAACTCGGTTTCAGGTTAACATACTTTAATAAATGTGAGTGTATTGTAATTTATTGTGTATTATTTTGTGTGAATACATAAATATTTCAATAAAGCACTGTTGCCTAGCAAGTTTCTTGCGAATGAACAATTTTTGCTAGATTACAAGGAAACATTCAAACCCTGAAGCTAATTTAGTGCTGGCAGGACCAGGAATAGCCTACACAATAGGGAAGTGTATGACACTATTCCCTAATCTACTAATCGGACGAAACGATGTTTTGGTCGAAATAGCAGTTTTAGGTCTATTCCAGGGGGCGGACCCTCCCTTAAATCAGGAAAGTGACTTGAACCAGGGGAGGAAGGCCCTGAAATCAAAGCAAAAAGGAACTATTTTGGCCAAACCAGCATTTCGGCCGATCAGCTAGAATAGGGAAGTGTGCCACACTCACACTCTTTATTATTATACTCTTGCTATTATGTATTCTAGTACTGGCTAGGGTTCCTTTGCGGCCGGTGGCGGGCCGCGGGCTGACCAGTAAAAAATTTTTCACGAAATCTTACAAAAAACAGGCAAAAACTTGTATAAATAGTCGAACACTATGCGACAACGTGGCCTTTTCCTATACCTAGTTTTGACGGCACGGCTTGGGGCCCGGCCTGCGAAATTTCCTTATGGATGTAACTCTAGTGCTGGCCGCTGCAAATACAATTTTCTATGTTCTGATGATTGAACGACAAGCAGCCAAGCAGGCTGCTCATTCTCTACCGCTAAAACACTCTTGTGGTCAACTATAACTGTCTTTCAGCACGCGGCAAATAAAATTTATCTACGAATACACAGATAGAAATGATGTTTTGAATAGGTTTTTGTATTTACAAAATCATTCTAATGTGCTGAGCATGAGCATCACAAAATTTGTAATTGTCTTTGTGATGTCAAATTTAGGAACAAAATGCATACTTTGTTCACTTTGGAGATCACTGGAAAGATTTCGAAAGCTTTTTCTGAAACCTTGGACCAAACTAGCAATATATATGTTTCTACTCAGCACACTTTTTTGTTCATATTTACCAAAAATTATAGTAAGTTTCTGAAAGATTAAGGAACTTTCAGAAAACATACGCTCGTTATATTCACACTTATTCAATTTGATGTAAGTGGTCTGGCTTAGTAACGATATAGTACAAATTCTGAAGTATGGTTTTTCTGATAGCTCAAAATTTGTACTATTTTGTACTGTCACTCTCACATTTTGTACTAATTTGTACCACGAGTACAAATTCGGGGAAAAGTGTCTGCTAACTTCACACTTTGAGCCATACACAGGCAGAAGTAATGCACTATAAAATTATTCAAACATTGTTAAATTCATTAACCTTGACATTTTTCTACAAAATAGCGTAATTAAATAAATAATATTGAAACCAGTATACATTTATAAAAGGTATTCATTGAATTTTACAATTTTTATGTCTGTTGTGTAGGTTCGTTGGCTCATCAAAATTTTCTAGTTTTGGTTTTTTCTTCAAGCCAAACAACTGGGAAAATATCTTTTCACTTTTGTGTGTAACTTCGAAATGTTTTTGTCATGCCACAAATATTCACGGCTAGTTTCTTATTTGGAGAATAAATATAGGGATTAACGGTTGCGTTAAAACGGAAATATAGTAATATAAAATTAGATGAAATCTTGTCACAGGAAAAAATTTGAGTAGAAAAAAAGTAGAAAAAAAGTAGAAAACCGTTTTCTACTTTTTTCTACATTTTTTCTACTTTTTACGATTTTTCTACTTTTTTTCTACTTTTTTTTCACTTTTTTTCTACTTTTGGGTTTTTTCAAAGATTTAAATTTTTGGCATCGAAATTAAATTTTTGTCAATGTTTTCAAGTCTCACAGGAAAACCAGTAAATCTGAACTTTCTGTAAAACTTCACCTGTCACGGATTTTTCAGATGTTTTTTACCCTTTCCATTCAGAGGCATTTTACAGACTTTCATAGGAATTTCAGATAAATTTCAGAGAAGTTCAGGTGAAATTCGGAGAATTTCGCCCAGAATTGAGAAACTCTGAATTTTATCTGAAAAAAATGTTACTGGCTTTTTAGATAAGTTTTAGATACTTCTTACAGGAGTTTCAGAGATAATTCACACGTTTTTCACATCTGTAAGAAGTAGGTAAGTTTTATCTGAAATTCGTGTAAAAAGTATTTGAAATTTATCTGAAAAGCCAGTGACATTTTTTTCAGATAAAATTCAGAGTCTCTGAATTTTGGGTGAAATTCTCTGAATTTTTCCTGAATTTTTCTGAAATTTATCTGAAATTCCTCCGAAAGTCTGTAAAATGTTTCTGAATGGAAACGGTAAAAAACATCTGAAAAATCTGTAACCAAAAAAATTTACAGAAAATTCAGATCCCTGGTTTTCCTGTGTCTTGACAGCCATTTTTGTTTCGAACAACTGCATTTTTTACTATTTTTGCAAATTTTTATTTTTTGCAGTTTCTACTTTTTTTCTACTATTTTTCTACTTTTTTTCCACAATTTTCCTACTTTTTTCTACTTTTTTATACAAATTTTCTACTTTTTTTCTACTTTTGATACAAAACTAAGTGTGTGTTAATGTTTTCTAGAGTTCTAAATCCATTCTCTGGTCATAAATTTGAATTGTTTGGATTTTCGTAAAAAATGTTTTTTCTACTAATTTTCTACTTTTTTCTACTATTTTTCTACTTTTTTTCTACTATCTATATATAAACTTCAATATATGTTGAAACTTGATTGATTGAATTTTGTCAGTGTTTCAGGATGAGCTTTTGCATATAGCTGCCTAGAGAACTCCATTGATTTTGCCTGAAAAACGCAATGCTTCCTGGCCGAACTTCACCCTGGGTTGGTTTTGGTTTTAAATATCAAATCAAATCCAATCAAATAGTTTTACTTCAGATATATACGCGAGAGAGGGAGACATTAGATTTAAATCGTATTATTTATCAAACGATAGGCATTATTTATCAAACGATAGGCATACTTGAGTTGGAACTGGAAGCATGTCCAAAACAGTAGCAGGGTTGGATTGGCAGTGTTTTTTCCTCAAAAAATTTTGCGTCGCCTGACGCACATGCCCAAATTATTTTTCTTCTTTTTGAAAAAAAGTGCGCAGAGCGATTATAGATGCTACCAAAGCGCAATTTCGTTTAATAAATAATAATTGAACTATGACACTGACCGCTTTCAACTACTAGTTTGGGGTTGGGGCTCTAAAAAACTTTATCTCTGTTTGCATCGGGTCTGCGAAAGCCGTGTCCGGGTTTAATTTTTAAATTTTGGGATCTTATAATGAGTATCCACCTGAAAGTGGTGTCTCAGAATTTAGAAATTTTTACGTTTCTGCATCAAACAGAGACCTAGGGAGGGAAAGAGTGAAATTGAAGCTTTTTTCGATTATCGGGCTGAATTTGGTCAACTGGAAAACAGGGGAGGGCTGCAACCCAAATTTTCTCCGACTGAAATTTTACACAAGGGTCCCCCCCTTTGGTTTTTATTGCCCGGCCAAAAAAATTACAGATACGTCACCAGTTGAACAATGTGACCAGTGAAAATTTAAAAAAAATCTACATTTTTTTCAGTCAAGACATTTTTTCAGATCTCCGCCCCCTCCCCCCAAAATCGAAATCTGAGACCGTATGCTGGAAACGTATCAGAAATTTTGCCGACAGGAACAGAAAACTAAAACAAAATATGGAAACGTCACATCAGACAGTTTACGCAAGTAAATGCAGCATATATAATGTACTCGTATACACATGCATGATGACCAGGTACCTCTATAGAACCCGTTTTCCACGTATTCATAGGGGTTTCACATTTAATATATGTGTTTATGCATACATATATTCTATGTGAATACGTGGCCCTATGAATATATGTAAATGTGAATCCTTCACATTTACACGTAAGGATAGCTACATATATTACGCTGCGTAATATATGTAGCATGCTAGTGTGCTAATAGGCTGGGGGGCCTATTAGCACGTCAGGTGGTCAACTAGGCGGACCGAGCCAACAAATTTTTAAGGTGCCCTACCACGGGCAAGTTTGTCAGTTTACTTTATGTGTGCTGCGTGTGTGTGTGTCGTGTGTATACGTGTGCTGCACTGTGATGTGAGATGTGTGTATATGTATATAGTGTTGGTGCATTTTGATGGCCGAATCTTTGTGTGTGTGCGTGTGTATATATGTGTGTCTGCTGTCTGGCTGACCAGACACTGCATAGTCTATTGTCTGCTGCATGCGTTTACGCAGGCAGGCAATGGGCAATAGTGAGCGCAGTGCGCTCGTTATTATTTTTAGTTTTTCTTTAACTAGGGTCTGGGTGGGTGGGTTTGTATTAGTGTAGTAAGTGTTGGGTTTAGTTTTTCGGGGGGAATTTTTTTGTTGGTGGCGGGTTGCTTTAAGTTTTTTTTTTATTTTTTTAAATTATTGACAACCTTTATTGTATCTTGTGTATGTTTTTTCAGATTATTTATAACTTTTATTGTACCATGTATATACATTTTTTTTGTAATTTCAGGTCAATTTTTTTAATAGTGTTCCGGGCCGGCGCGTGTGGGTGGTGGGCTGAAGTGTGGTGGACTCTACAGCGTTCACAGGTACAGTTTGTTTTTTCTGTTTTAACTTTTAATTTTAGTTTTAACTGAATATGTTGATATGCGTATTACCACTGCAATTAAGTAAAGTTAACCTTGTGTATGAGTGATTGAGTACTGGTTATTGAATAGTTTAAGTTTTTAAAATGTGACTGATACTTATAATTTTTAAAAAATCATTGATGTAAATTTCAACAGTCATCTTTACTGAAATTTTGGTGCTGAGTTTTAATCTCAATGTAAACTTAGTATGTATTTTTCTATGGCTATATTAATTTAGTTTTGTTTTCAGACGCTTCCGGTTTGGTCGGCGGTGCGTGGCTGGTGGGCTTCCGGTTCGGCTGGCGGTGCGTGGCTGGTGCCAAGTGGGACAGCGATCGAACCCAAGTCTAAGGTAATAATTTTATTTGTTTATGTTCTATTTTTCTGTCATAATAGAGGGAATATTTTATTTATTTTTATTTGAAAGCTTAGTGTACCTGACAATGTTTTACCTTCTAATCACTTTTGTCAATTCAAATTTATTTCTCGTTGCGTTACTGCTTATTAGTTGGCTTTCACCTAGCATGCAAATTTATTACCCCGCCAGCGCAGATTCATATATTGGGTGCTTTATGTCCAGACCAATTCACACCAGACCAGACTAAAAGCTTTTCACCCATTTCCTATGCACTGTTGACCCTTTACCCCCACAGTTGGTTGCCTAATCTCTCACATCTGCTACCTCTACTTGGTTAATTTACAAAATGTTTTCATACAAATTTCCTATTTCAGGTTAGCCGGCGGAAACGAGTGGAGGGAGCGCTGACGTGTTGGTGGAACTGCTGGCGATCGCGGCGGCGCTGCGTCTGGTGTATGGTGGTCCAAGTGCAAGTAAGCACACTTTGGTTGTAGTAATGCTTAATAGGAACATCACATACATATTGCAGAATTTTTTTCTAGAACGCTGGGGAAAATAGGAGAGACACACCAGATTGCAAATTTTTTTCTAGAACGCTGGGGAAAATAGGAGTTGCACACCACATTGCGGAATTTCGTTAAGCTAAAATAGGAACTTCATCACATTGCAGAATTCGTGTTACGAGTAGTACTATAAGTATATAGATTGATGATAGAATTATTGCATTAAGTATTTTAATCTAAGGGCTAAGAATCTAATTTAATCAGGGCTAAGAAGATCTAGTAAGCTGCAGTCTAGAAGGTTAGGTTCAGTGCAATGCATTGCAATGCACAGGTCTCACGCTAGCAATGCAGCAGTGCGATGGCGATGCAATTCATCGCGCAACAGAGCAATGCATTATATGGTACTAAGTTTACGTACGTGTACGTATCTTTGTAAGATGAATGACGACGACTCCTTCCTTCTGCTGATCTTAGTTCACATTTAAATTCGAATTAGTCTCTACTATGGAAGGGTCGGTTGCAATTCGTAAAGTTTTACCTGGTGTGCTCGTGGTCGTATGTTTTCTACCTATCTATCTAACAGTTATCCGTGAATCTTGTACACTTAGACATGTATTCCTACATTCGCTTTGCACTGTACCGTGCAATACTACTGTTTCTGTTACTAAGAATCTGCAGGCTTGTTTTAACTATGGTGAGGATAACTTTTACATGTGCAATGCACATTTTGAAATTTGCAATTTCAATTTTTCTCAAATGAAGCATGCCTTACGGTTTCTTAACAAATGTCTTGATGGCCCCCATAACGCTTTAGCTTATACGTATGAAGTAAATACTAACAGCTCTTGTTTCATTGAAGCTTCAATTGCTAATATTTCGCTGTGTTATGATATAAGTTTACGTTTGGTTGATGCCCAAGTTTGCGGGGTGCATGTGTACCCGGAACGTCTAACCACTGGCTATAATATAGGCTTGACTTGGATATGGTCACGACAGCTGACACCTACTTGAGTAGATTTAAAGTTTGTAAGCATCTCACAATATTCAGTTTTGTTGTATCGTCTTTGGAGTGTGGTTGCTTATGGATGACCTCTCCCATAATTTCAATCGTCTGAATTTATCTGGCGAAGTCACAAAGTTTTGTGTAACGTTTTTAAACGTCCCTCAAAATCAGAATTTTAAATTTATAGAACGAAATCTGCGTTTTGGACATAATTTAAAACCCCCGTCAACCTCGGTTACTATTCGTCATGCCCCTGCCGAAAAAACAGTGCAGCTATTGCAAGAAACTAATCAGTGCCTCCAATTTCAGCCGCCACGTTAAACAGCAACATCGCTCGAATTCTGCTAAAGATGCTACTGTACAAACTTTAGAATTACTCAATGACGTTGAAAATCAACTTTTAAATCATATACACGCATTGATTCGTGATTGTCCGGCGTGCACTAATAAGTACCTTTACTTGTGCTTGGATTATCATTATTGCTGTTACTCTAGAGCTGAAATATTATCTTCTCTACTTGATACTGCTTTGAACAATTTGAGTCTTCAACATTTATCTGTCGTGGACCGTATTCAGCTCATGTGTAGACTATATAATTACCTGTAGCTGTAACGCTCTTTATGCCTGACGATACGTATGCTCAATTTCAGCAACTTTACCTTTCGCCTGCTAACCCGGGTTCTTACGGCGGCGTTGATAGATTGTACAAGTCTGCAAAAGCTGCGGGATTGAACGTGACCCACGATTATGTGCGAGATTTTCTGCAAAGTGTTGACGCTTATGTACTGCACAAACAGGCTCGGTATAAATTTAGTAGGGGTAGAGTAAGAGTTTATACCTTAGATGAGCAATGGCAAGCAGATTTAGCTGATTTATCTAGCTTATTCAGAATGAATGCAGGTGTACGCTATTTATTATTTGTTATCGATGTTTTTTCAAAATTTTTGTGGGTCATTCCATTGAAAAATAAGACAGGAAACTTGGT
>JASANF010003159.1:0-11813 GCA_030248245.1 Trissonchulus sp. WLG1_4 | reverse complement strand
AGTCTAAACCCACCAAAAGGCAGACTCGTCCAAATCACAGACTAAAAATTTCCTACAATAATGTTGCTCTACAACATTGATATGACTTGTATATTTATAATACAGAATATAAATTTGAAGTTTTTTGCATCGCCGAAACAATATTTTAAAATAAAAGTTTTTAATACCAATTATAGTAATGAGCAAAAATTTGATGCAGGATTGAATGAAAAATCGAAACTCACTATGACTCACAAACATTATCAACTTGATAAAAAGCTTAACACAGAAAAAACTATGTTGTCAGTTCGTTTCTGCACGAATTTGCAAAAAATGGACAAACTCAGTACAAATATAAACAGTCAATTTAATTTAATAAACAAGTCGGTTTGATAATAAACGAACAAGAATATGCCCCATATTGAATTGCAAGTTAACCTCATCTAATGCTTACTCGGACGAAAAAATACCAACTTTTCCTGCGCTAACCCATTGTCTACTAGAGTTGAAAAATTCACAAATCATAACGATTAATAATAATTAATCACAATTAACTAAACTGGTGATTGCTGTAGGAAATTAAAGTCTACATTAAACATTTTTTGAAGGGGGGGTCATGTGGTTAGCTTTGAGCAGAAATAATCTGATTGGCACTGGTGGGGGGCGGAATAGCGTGCGGGGGAACGGGAGGGGGGGCCAGGGGGGCCGAGGCTGTGCTCTGGAAATAATAGTCCGAGGCCTCCCCGGGCAGTTTCCATCCGCTCGCACTCAACTCCACCAACAGCAGGAGCATCTGAAATAGATAAAATATTATATGAAATGTCTATTTCTTGACCAGTATGTGTTGACAATAGGCCAGGTTTTGAGGACTGAGTTTCTGTTTTGGGCTAAGGCTTAGGCTTAGGCTGATGATCAGGCTAATTTCGGGCTTAGACAATCAAAATATGTAAAAAACCGATGAGATTTCTTGTGTCTATAACGCAAGTCGCACTGGCTCTAGACACACGCATACATGAGCGTAGGGGGGGTTTCAACCCCCCCCCCCCAGGAAGGTATCTTCACCCCCCCCCCCCCAGACACGTGCTTCACCCCCCGCCCTCAGAATGTTTTGAAGATGCTGACGACAGCAAAATCGGTGGCTCACGAACAGAAAATGGTGGCTCACGTAGCAAAATTGGCGGAAAAGTTGCTTGGCACCCCCCCCCATTTATCAAAAATGCCAGTTTTTGAAAGCCAAGTGCAAAAATATTTGTTGAAACGCTACACTCGCTAAAGAGAATTTGGTCGAAATTTCACACACGCCGGGACCCCTCCCCATAATTTAAGCTTGATAGGAACCCCATCCCTCCGCCTGGGATCGTTTTCTGGGGTGTCTGTCTTCTCGCACTCCCATCTCCCCCCTAGCCCTAACTGTGTGACTACCGACCTTCCTAGCCCATGGCTCAGGCGCCTGAATGAAGGCGTCTCTGAGGGCAGAACGTAGCACAGCCAGCTGGGACGGACAGTCGCGTTCGAGGTCGTAGCCCACGTTCAACAGGCAACTGATCAAACTTTCAAGCTAAAACATTATCAGTAAACTGCATCAAATCGGATTAACTGACGATTAGCATAAACCGATTTAGCTCAGACTCAAACTTTTCAGACTAAATCGGTTTAGGTAGGTCCGCTGCTCTAATGAAGATTAGCGCAGTTCACGCATAATATTCAGTTCAAAACAGACGCTTAACTGGGATTTAGCTGGGGTTTAACTAAATCTGTTTACCTGGAGTTTAGCTCCAGTTCAGACTTAAGGTGGTAGTGTCGCCAAAGCAGTTTTGGTCACAGGCTGCAAAATGAGAACTTTTTGTTTTGAAATTGTACGTTCACTGAGAAACTAGTAACATGCCATATGGTGTCAAATAAATACTGCCAGACACT
Source organism: Trissonchulus sp. WLG1_4 (assembly GCA_030248245.1). Taxonomy (NCBI): domain Eukaryota; kingdom Metazoa; phylum Nematoda; class Enoplea; order Enoplida; family Ironidae; genus Trissonchulus; species Trissonchulus sp. WLG1_4. The sequence goes on along the minus strand of JASANF010003159.1, from coordinate 9,917 downwards.
AAACTACCAATATCTACCAATATTTTTAACCAATCACCATTTGTGAGCCAGACATCACACAATAGAGACATAAAATTTCAAAAAATGAAGCCAGATATCAGATTGGCCAGCTTGTGAAGTACATGTAATGTTTTGACGCACAAGTTTTTGCCACAAATAAGAAAAATGAAAAATAAAGATTCGTTTTTCCTTTGATTTCAAAATAAGTGTCTAAATTTTTTACAATTTATCATTATTGCTGTGAGTACTTTACAGGTTACGCACAGTTTCACAGTTCAAAGAGGCATTACTCCACAACCGCTCAAGCAATTTGCACTAAATTTTGTGTGCATAAACTAGAGCATATGTGCTTTTACTTTGTGTAAAGAATCCAAACAAAAAGTTTTTAATTGTGACGAAATTATCGAATGTGAATAGGTTTTCAAAACGTCATTTTTCCGACTTTGCGACTTCACTGCTAACTGTATACTGCATCAATTTTTCTGAAACTTGGCAAAAATATTTGCCTTGAAGCATATTTTTAGAATATATAAAGAACAATGACCTATCTTTCACTGTAAAAGTTTTATAGTCGCCCAAAATCGACTGCTTTCGCGACACTACCCCCTTAAGTTGGTGCAGTCTTACGACTAGGAATGGAAGTCTCGGTTTTTTTTCCGAGGCCGAGACCGAGACCACGAAACCAAGATTACCAAGACCGAGACCAAATTCCGAGACCGCCAAAACCGAGACTTTGGGTCATTTTTCGCCAATTTTTTATTTACTATTGATCTGATAATTTTTTACAAGTTTTTAGGTAAAATTACGAGACCATGGTCAGACACCTTATGTATATATAACTAACAGCTACATCACGACCATTTTAGTTACATTGCTGGTTCTTTCCCCCTTTTTTTGTGGGACCATGTCTTCTTAAAAACCGTGAAATTTTGACCTCTGTCCCAAAACAGACGCAATTTGTCCTTGTTCTAGCCAGAAAATAGCAATTTTTGACACTGTTTGGCTCGAATTTAATTAAAAATCGCCCCGATTGTATTGGAATTACCAATGTTCTGCTAAAATACACCCAAGATTTAAAGGGTTTTTGGCTTAAAAATTAGACCTGCGCGCCGTGACGCTCTTTCATTCTTTGCCTCCGGCGTGACCCCCCTTTGAGTGGGGCCCTCTCAATCCCCTGGGACTGGGACTAAATTTTAATAGGGAATATTCTTTTCTTCTCATTCGATATACAAGTGTCACCGCATAGTTCTGAGTAGTGAGTTTAGTTGTACTTTCACATATTTTTGTTTCTGATTTTTGCTAAACTCATACTAATTGGAATTTACAGTTAGTATGTCAAGCCACCAATTGGCATAAAAAAGTTGACCATTCAAACACTAATACTAATTATAAATAAATAGAATAATATTCACACAGACGGACTTGAAAGTATGAAATAAGAAACCTAATCACAAACATACATTTTTGTGTGTGTGTACTGTGTTTACTGATAAACTAAACAACCACGGTAAAGTTGTTTCGAAAAAACTCTCACTGTTTGGTGTGAAATTTTGGTGAAATAAAAATTTCCGAAAAAAATTCCTGTCAAAAGCATAAACCAAAGGGAGGACCACAGAAAAATTTTTCACAGACTTGAAAAACCGAGACTTTTCGACTACCGAGACCGAGACCGAGATTGGGCTAGTCTCGGGTTTTGACCGAGACCGAGACTTCCATCCCTACTTACGACCCGACTGTATATCCCACTACATACATGTAACAGCACTAAAATTTTGGGTACCCCTCCCCCCGCCTTGAAGGGACCCCCCCTCCCCTGACGTGAACTGTATTTTGACCCCTCTCCCAAATACGCATTTTTTAAACTTTTTGACCAAAAAACACCAATTTTGCCAATTTTTGGCAATTTTTTTTTGGGGGGGGGAAGGTGTTCCCCCCACCCCCCCCCCCACTATATAATTTTTGTAAACTTGTGAACATTGAATTTTGTCTTGTGTTCACAAAGTTAGTATCTGCTCATATCTCTAGTGCATACCAGGCCGATATACATACTAATATTAAGAATCTTTAGCTAAACAACTGTTTTTAATAGCAATTCTATAGCATGGTCAGAAATATTTATAAAAAAAATATATTAACCTCTTCAATCTTTAACGTCTCCAGCACGGGAGAACCAAGCATATAGTTATAGCAGTCGAGCATCACTTGTACCACTTCACCTGTAAATAAACAACTAGAAAATGCAATACTGAATAAAAACAATCAAACAACAACAAACCAACAAGCAATTACTTTTAAGAAACATCGAGACAAGGACATTTTTCTAACAGGCTACTTATAGTTCAAAATAGTTCGTAATTCAACCGGTCAGTGTTTGACAGCGCCCACGGGCCACGCTATTATTATTTATTTGTTCATTCGCTTATGATTTAATGAAAAGTAATGTTTTCCACAAATCTGGCCTAAACAAGTGGTCCATGATATTTCCCACTAGTACACTACAGACTTGTTTTACTACACGTCACTACGAGTCTACTAACTGAAACTGTCTGTGTACCTTTAATCCTTTGTGCAGAAAATCTTTGTTCTCAAAACCAAGAGCAAGAGTACGTACTGAATAGTATGTCACTCTTACAGAAGAAAAGCGAGACACTCTCCGTTTCTTGCCTGCTCATGATATAGCATCTGCCTACTCTATATCATAGGCAGGCAAGAGTGTCTCACTCTTCTATAAACATGAGCCACTATCATGTACTCTTGTCAGAACCATACTTTGGACCACTAAATTGAGATCCAGCCCACATCTGTATATACCTTGATATCGGAACCCGGTGGCAGCATACAGGTCGGCTTGTAGTGTGAGAAAGCTGAGCCAGTAGGGAAAGTGTTCGGCCCGCAGACCGTCGCGACAATCCAGGTATTGCTGGCAGCAGGCGAGCACGCCCTCGTACACCGACCGATTCGTGGGGCCCTGAAACAGTAAAATGACACAGCTCAAGGGAGTGGTGGATTTATGTACAAAAACTTGATCATCGTACTATGTAATCAACTTATAGAAAAAAACAAGGGAGATGGGGGGAAACTAACCAGTCCCCTTCCTCTAAATAAAAAGGAGGATTCGCAAAAATTGTGCCGTAAAGCTTAGAAGTGTTTTTCAAACTTGCTATTTCCAAAAAATAAAAAAAAGTTTTTTTGTCGATCATGAGAGCGGGTCCACAAAATTTGGCCAGAAAGTCCCTCTCCCACATTTTTGGGTTGGAGCCCGTTACACTGTATTATATGCTATAAATTATGGATCAACGGCATCTTCAAGAGTATATACAAGAGTAGACATAAGTACACAAACGGATTGCCCAACTGACCTCCATGAGCAACGACAACAGTTTGGCAATGCTCTTGGTGGGTTTCTTGTGCTCGATGGCCTGTCGGACCAGCATCTGAGCCACCTGGTTTGCCAAGTCTTCGCTCTCAAAATCGCCTGAAACATCAAAAACGCCGTGCCTGGCATTCACAAAGCGCATTTAACTTAAACCTAGTCCAAGTCGACCACGTGATCGCATGAAATAGACATATATTTCATTACGATGTTTTATTTCTTCGAAATAACGTTTTAGACAGAGTCTAAAGCTACCTTGACTGTATAATATCTAACCCATGGTTCGTTTTACAATAATACGTATTCTGACATTTATATACGCTCTAAAATTGAGCTAATATATTATATACTAATAATAAAAAGCATGATGATTCAAATATACTGCACAATTTCTTACTCATTGCGGTCCAAGACTAGCTACACTCCATTTAAACTCAAAACAATGACAACGTATATGACAGTATGTATATACGTCATGTATATATATGTACTGTACGTACAGTCACTCAGTCAGTCAGAATTATATACGCAGGTGTATATTGCACACTCAATAAACTCGTGATGGTGACTTCCTCAATGTTACTCAAATAAAACTTTATAAACACAAGCTTACATTGAGCTGCATAAGATATGAGACATGGTTAGCTTGTGAGTGGCGCTCCACCAGGGTTTTTTTAGTCAAAAATGGCGTCATTTGCAGAAATTAAACTTAAAAATGACGTTCAGAAAATAAAAATGACGAAGCTTTGACGAAAGGTTTTGAGCAAATATTGACGCTGATTTGACCAAATTCGGCCTAAAACTTGAAAAAATCTCCAATTTTTTTCTGGGGGCTGCCGCCCCCAGACCCCTGCAACTTAGTGGCTTACTAGTCTTTGTTATTAGCTTTCATCAAAGCCTCTGCATATGTACACGAATACATTTACCTATCTGGTGCACTATCTGATGTGACGTTCTGCTTCTGACGTGCTTTTCTTTTAATTTCCCGGCACGAAAAAATTTCTGATATATAGTCTCCACTTGACAAAGTTTTACCTCAAAAGTGAAAAATCTCTAATTTTGTTTTTGAGAATTGTCTCTTTTAGACCCCTTCATCTTATATATTGTTCTTCGTATTCAAAGTTCAATTTTTAGCTCTGATGTTTTCGCTGGCCAAAATTAGTACGGACTAATTAGGTGGTCGGACAATGTTATCTGCAAATTTTTGTGTTAAATTTCGAAAAAGTGCATTTTAAGCATTATTACAAAAAATGGCACACAGATGTACAAGTGGGTTCTGGGGGTGTTTGTTCCCGCCAAGATTTGAGATTCTAAGACAAGCATACCCTCCTAAAAGCTAAGAAACGTGCCTGAAAACTCAAAATTCGCCCCGATTGCTTTAAAATTAGCTAAAAAAAAGTTTTTTTTTAGAAAAAAAATATATCCAACTTTTGCAAAACTTTTCCAATTTTTAGGCCAAAGTTGGAAGTTTTGGGGTTGTAGTTTGTTCAAGTGCTCAAGTTTGTCGGAACGAGACCCACTAAAATTTCGAATAATCCGGGTCAAGCCGCCCACAAACCGAGACCTGCATGGACAAGTATATATACGCTATCTAACAGCATAAAAACTTTGGGTACCCCTCCCTCTCATTGGTTTTACTATTTATCCCTCCCCCCCCCAAATTTTTTTCCCAGTTATTTTTTATACAAGGGTCCCCCCTTTGGTTTTTATGGTCCGGCCAGAAAAATTTTCTGATATGTCTCCAATTGACCAAATTTGGCCTGAAAATCCAAATTTTTCCAAAATATTTTTCTAGGGGCTGCCGCCCCTCGACCCCTGCAACCCTGTGGTTTACTATTCTTTGTTATTATCTTTCATCAAAGCCTATGCTTGTATATATACACAAGCATACATGTATGAGGGGGGGATGGGGGGGACCCCCCCCCCCCCAAAATCGAGGGGCCGGGGGGGAGGGTCCCCAAAATTCGGGCAAAATTGAGTAAAAATGGCACTTTTTTGGGAAAATTTTACAGAATTTCAAAAAATTTAGGGTATTTTTGGTAGCTCAGGGGGGGAGGGTCCCCAAAATTTGGCCGGAGAGGCCCCCCCAAAATTTCGACCCCGATACATGTATGTACACAAGTACAGTACGCTGCGTTTGCATGTCTACACGAGTATATTATGCTACATTTACTTGTATAATGCACTGTCTGATGTGACGCTCCCATCTTTTGTTTTAAATTTTGTCAGAAAAAATTTCAGATTCGTCTCCAGTTGACCAAATTCGGTCTAAAAAATGGAAAAATCGCCTATTTTTTCTGGAGGCTGGCGCCCCCAGACCCATGCAACCTTGTGGTATCATAATCTTGCGTTTTAAAAGCGTTTTCGGAGTGTTAAAAGTGCTAAAAAGTGCATTTTAACCCATTACAAAAAATCGAAAAGTCATTTCCCCCAAAATATTTTTCTGGGTACGCCATTGCGCTACTGTACAATAACGATAGCTAGCGATATTGCTGCAGCGCAACAGTATATACTGTAAAGCCATAATCTAATTTTGAACGAAAAATAAAAATGACGACAGGATTTTAAAAATGACGCCAGAATGATGAAATCCGATTTTGAAAAAAAACCCTGCGCTCCACAGCCCCCCCCTCCGGAACTGGCTACCTGCCCCTAATGCTGATGTAAGGTGGGGATGGAGTGCAAAAAATAGCAAAACCCTGCTCGGCTTTGCGACCAATAAAACTAACAAATCAGCTTGATCGCCTAGAGCTTATTTCGGAAGCATATTAGGTTTTCTAAAAAATTGAAGAATATAGGTGAAAATAGTGGAATTCTTAAAGTGGGTGATCGAAAGATCTGTTGCACACGTTGTATGACAGTTGTGACAGTTTCACATTTTCAGGTTTGCCTTATTTCCCCTTAGATTAGGCTTCAGGCTTAGGCCTAGGTATTAGAATCCAGGCATCATAGGAATCTTCCTTTTTCTCGGATCACCCATCTTAAGATATATACCCAAAATATTTATGACACGGTCCCTTATTTTCAGAATTCAGGTATATAAATTATCACTACAGCTGAGGGAATTTATCAAGTTTCCAACGTAGGTAGACATATGTATCATAAAAACAATTGCAAACAAATGATATGCACCCCAAAAATTTATACCCAGCTTTGCAGCTAACACTCCCAATTTTTAAACATATACACATAAACACACCAGTAAGCTATAAAGACGAGTTTTCACCATACCGCATATATTTCTATGTGATGCAATTGCTAATGCAATATTATACGTAAACGTATCGTATCTATGTGTGCTATTCTAGCTACGTATATATAATGCTCACACACAACTGGGAGAGTGCATCGGGATTGTTGAAAAGTCAACTCCGAAGATTGATAGCTAAGTTGGTCGTCAATCAACACACACGAGAAAGCATGACTAGAGGGCAACAAAAATGAAAATGTTCATACTTTTCAGTGGGGGGCGGAGAAGCAGCTAGAATTGCATTAGTTTCGTTCACATATTATATATGTACGTACAAACAGTTATTTTCCCCACAGATTTTGGTCATATTTCCTTCCAGATTATGTATTCTTAGTTACTCATAGCTGAAAACGTAACAAGTGGCGTATGATAGAGTTAAAGGTATGGGGAATCAAGAAAAATTTTAAAAATCTTCTCTCGCTTTGGGACACTACTGGACCCTCAGGCCACCAGATGACATTAACACAAAATTTTTGTTCTAACTTTAGACCGGTAAATGTTCATGTCGAAGAAACCGATCATATCTGTCCTTAATGCATGGGGTCCGTCTATAAAAATACAGTTCCTAGTTTTTTAATTACAACTTACTACACGTACAATCACTAAGTATTACATCCCTAGCTGTCCAATTCAGTAAATTTCTACAAACTCTTCATAGTCATTGTAGCATAGCATTATCATTTTTCGCATTGCAAAAACACAAAAACATAACCATTTATAAATAGTCAAAACGACAAATAGCGGCTGTGAAAAACAACACAAACAAAAATAACTTTGTTTAATGTCCCGGTAAACTTGACATTGGAAAAAATGTCAAACTGTTTGTATTATTGCAGCAAATTAAAGTGCAATTAGATTTAAAACCGAGAACTGGCAAAACATGAACAAATAATAATCGTGTCAATTTTGTCTATTTTAACTCGACAAATCTGCCCAAAAACGGGTAAAAAGTTGAATGAAATAGAATTAAAGATTTAGCACTAATCGTGAAAAGTAGGATAAAATGGAATTAAAACTGAAAAATTGAAATTCATAATGAAATTATGGATTATCAAGCCGAAACTGACAAAATTGTACATTAAAGCTTGTGTCTTGAATGGGAAAGCGGAAATAAAAAGTCTAGCAATGGACAAGCCGTTCTAAATCCTGATTTAGTAATATTATACTGATCAAGGGGCAAGGGCACAACTTTTGGTCATGTCTGTTTCAAGTGTTTTATCACGAGTGCTTTGAAAAAATATACACTGATTTGCAAAAAAGGGTGCAATTAACAAAAGCTGGATATTAACGTGTATTTGTATTTGTAGTAATTAAATAATAATATAATTTCGATGTATTTTTTTCACGTTCACAAACCAAGTTGATTGGTTAAAAATCAGGACCACTAATTACACATCTCTAGAAATAGAGTTCCCTTTATGAAAATTGAAAATGCATGGAATTGTAACCACGGAAATTCCAAATTTGTTTTTGGAAATTTGGCTACGGCCGATTGAAATAGAAAAATATTACATATTTTTGACAAATTGCAAAAAACTTCTTTTCCTTTAACAATTTGCGGCAAGTTGCTATCAAACTTTATTACTAAACGATACGGCTGTGTAAGTCGTAACATCAAACAAACATTTGGTTTTTTTTCTTTTTCACTCGAAATTTGGGTCAGTGGAGAAGCACATGAAAATTCTTTATAAATCTTGCTTTGGCATTTTCCAAATTGGATAAACGTCAACAAAGTTGTAGCCAATGCTATAACATAGCTTTGGCCCAAAAAACAGGTACTAATTTAATATTCAATTTTGTTCTTTAATTAAATAACGAGTAACGACTAATAACTAAATCCTTTTTTGGATAAAGTGCTTGGGAAAATTATTTCAATTTAAACATAAACCTGTCGTACAATTACGTAAAATCTACCATGCGTGTCTGCGGAAACCACAATTTATCAAAATTTGCACCTATTGACACAGGCATGATGAAATTTCGTAACAGCAAGCAAGCAAACGCTGTCATTTTACAAAAAAAAAAACCGGGCAATTGGGATACTTCGTTATGTCTGTATAACTAAGTGCAATTTTTAAACTATAAACAAGTAATAGTATTGTTACAATTTACAACCTACAAATTGTAAAGCGGTTTGTGAAAATTACATAACTATATATTTGTTTTTATCTTTCATAAGATTCTCATGACCAGTTCCTACCTTCTTGTCTGTTTTAAGGTCAAAAATATGAATCGAGCTTAAAGTTTAAGGACAAGTATGAACCGGGCTTTATAAACAAATTTCATTAATAAAAAACCATTGCACTATTACTACTACTAACCATTCACGTATTTAACAACCAGCGAATCGGTGGCAATTTGCAGTGTTTGCAGCAATTGCGATATATCTGCAATTTGTCTGGCGCCCAGTCGAGAGGGAGGCGGCGGGGCCGGCGGGGTTTTGGATCGCGGCAGGCCGGAGCCTGGACTTTTTGGCCGGCCCAAGCCTGAGCCAGGTGATTTTGGCCGGCCCGGAGATTTACCTCTGGCTGTTTCAGGCCAATAACCATCACCTGAAAAACAAAAATTTGATTTGCGAAAACGTGACAGTTTTTGGCGCATTCTACGGGATATTGATTAACATAGAATGAGAATCAGCAAAGCAAGCAAAAATATTTTATTCTACTAAGCAAAGCAAATGAAAAACAGAAAAGTTAAGAACGTGTCAAGTGACGCGACAAAGCTGCGGTAGATTTCAAATTGTGTGCACAAAGCGAGCCTTATTCTCTGGGGAAAGATTGAAGACAAACCTGAGAGAGGTCTTGGTCCGGTTTTTGGTGCACTGCGAGTGATAATGTTTCCCATGAGACTGGCATTGTAGGCGGGCCCACAGTGGCCATTGGCCAATGAGTGAGCAGACGAGTGCTGATTGGCTGCCCGTCGTGCGTGCTGTTGCAATAGTGAGCCGCCCCCTTGCAAACGAGGGGGCAAGGCTGGACCGCCGTTCCCCATCAGCCCCCCACTCCCCCCAAGCTCCCCCACACTGCCCCCTTGTCTTGAGCCTGAAACATATATTTTTTACTATAATTGTGGAATTTGTTATAGCTTTTTGTAACGAGCTTACAAGCTAATCTAATAAAATAGAGTTGATAGTAAAAGTTGAGTCCGTTTCAACCTAACGTTTTGGCATGGCATTCTTACGCATATTATGTTAATTTTAAAAACTGTTTAGTCCGATCAAAATTATCTTTTTAATCCGGTGTAAAGGTAAAGCAACGAGTCAGAGATCATTCAGCCTAGCTTCTTAACATAAAT
>JASANF010003158.1:42500-58735 GCA_030248245.1 Trissonchulus sp. WLG1_4 | reverse complement strand
AAAAAACCACTGCACATGAAAAGTGACTCACAGGCTTCATCTCTAGGGTTTCACAGCTGCGGAGGGTAGCATCATAAATAATCAGTCAAAAAAACTGAGACTTCAAATAAAAAAACAGTGAGACCAGATATATAGATCCTCAATAAATTATTGCACGCATATTTAAGGCTGCCGAAAATCCGAGAAATGACCGTAAATGATTTTTTATCAAGTCGTCAAATTACGTCTGGTAAAATAAAAATCTACTATGAGTATGGCCATAAAGAAATCTAAACAGTCTGAAAAAACAAAAAACGTCATTGGTGCGTTGAGATATAAGAAAAAATAATTCCGGAATAGTAAAAAAACCAAGTGTGACAAATAAACAAAATACATATTTATGACTGATTTAATCGCTCAGTCAGAAACAGAATATATTAGGTAATAGTGTCAGTGTCACCACAAAAAATGGCAAACTTTTTTTGCAAAACTTTGTCACAAATGCGTTCACTAATTTGCTAGTCAATGGTGTATTATTACAAACTATCTGCACTTTTGGTAAAAAATGCACGAAATTAAGTTCCACTCAGGCTTGCTTCCAAATTGAAAATAAAAGTTTCCACCAGTTTGATTGGTCATCGCTACCGCCCACGAAGATCGTACTTTGATTGATTAGATCAATATTTCAAGTTTCTCCACTCGGAATCAAGCCTAAGGCTTCGAGCAGTTAATTATTAATTCGCTTAATCTACAAAAAATAGCTGTTCTATTGACACAGTTATGACCTGAAACCTGAATAACTACACAACAGTTTAAAAAACTGACATGTATTTCCGACAAAATTGGCACTTAAACTTTGCAGAAAAACAAAAATATTGCAGCAGCAGTCAAATATAAAGATGACACAGATATTTCACGTCAGAACGCATCAAAGTAATAATAAAGTGGTGTCTCTCATCAGAAGTGCTGATCAACCTGCCACTGATTACAAATTATGGTGGGGGGGAGTTGACAAAAGTTTTGGTGAAATCCGATACACTAAATATTTCAAAAAAATCTCAATTTTTTTGGTAAACTTAAGCTAAAGTTTTCACATACAAAGTGAACTTTAATATCTGAAATTTAAATTTCTATTTTAATTTAAGTTTATAATTAAATAAAAAAAATTGCCCGTCCTCCCGTTTTAAATACTCTGCAAAGATGACATTGCAGTTATGAAACAACTTTTTGAGTGCCAGATGTTGGCACAAACTTTCAGCGCATTGCAAAGCAAATTTTGCCGGCTAATAAACAACATTTCGTTCGATTATGATAGCCCTGGAACATTTTAGATTACGTATTCTGCTATAAACAACGTATGTATTTCTAAAGCATGGAAAAGAGTTTCCTGTAATCGGGGTCGATCAGATCTATCGGATCAATATGGCTGAGGATATAGTTATAGCACAAAGGAGGTCAGGGTACTGTTATAGGACGAAGGCCCATTATAGCACGACCGAGTCGCGTTATAACGCACCAGAGTCGCATTATCGCACAGCAGAGTCGCGCTAATATCTGTTTAGTTAATTTGGAAAAAGAATGCCACCGTCTGTAATGCATAGGCTATTCTTTCGTAAACCCCGTACACCGCGGTATACACTAGTAGACATTCAAACTAGAAACGAGAAACAAGTCTCATTAAGGGATTCTATTTAGCCCAAATGCTTGGCATTCTAACACGATGTATCATGACGATGAAATGTCACACCCTCCCCTAAAATGGAGGCGCCGGAGGGAGGGTTCCGAAAATTAGGGCAAAATATTACTTATATACGAAAAAATTTCAAAATTTTTCAGAATTGAGAGTATTTCTAGTTCATCAGCGGAAGGGGAGGGTCCCCAAAATTTGACCAAAGAGTCTCCCCCCCAAATTTTTACCAGTTACACGGATTAAATAAAAACTCCAAGAACCAGGTAAAGCCTGAACCTAACCATGTTTTCACACAGTATATATATATACTAGTCAACGATTCGTCGAAAACTAGACTTGGCCCATTGACCTAAAACTTACGTTTTCAGTCTACAGACACTGTTTTCAATTCAGTATCAAAAAACCTTCAAACACTACTAAAAAAGCCCTCAAAAACGACTATAAATCACATCTTCAGTCAGCACAGTGGTTAAGCCAATTACAGACATCTTGTCATTTTTCAACACAAATAAAAAAGTTGATACGCCTGCCGTTAAATTTGTCGTCAGTTGACGAATTGTCGCACTTCAAAGGAGGTCACGTTGTCACAGTACACTGAAGTTATGAGAAACCGTTGTCTGCAGACCAATCCAAAACGAAACGAACATAGCATTTTGCACAACTTTTCAACAAGTTAGTCTTCTTCTCTGGTAATCCAACTATAAATTTAGAAACTTGACAGTGTAAAAATTATTATTAAGACATTGTAGCGCGACAATACGACGCCCATGAGTTGCGACTGTGCAAGGAAAAACACAGCACTTGAGTAATGCGTAGAGAGCGGAAAAAGAATTGACAATACAGACTACAGAGCCATGCACCTAGAGATTACTGTAGAAAGTTCGCAGCGGCCGTTGAATGTTGAGCAAGCTGAAAAGCTTGCTGAACTGAGATTTGAATGAATCAAACGTCTCCTCCAAAAGGATAATTTATAGAGATGTCGCGGATGCGACTTTTTTGACATCCGCGGATGCGGTTGTTGACTCCTGACATCCGCGCGGATGCGGATGCGGATCCTTTTACAATACGTTCTAAACAAGTTATGAGCCGAATTTCTGAAAAATGTTTTACCAAAAAATATATACATAATATACTAAAAATAGCAAGTATGAATGCGAGAATTTATACTAAGGAATGAGACTTAGATAAAACAGTTTGTAACAAAGTTGTGCATTCATTATATATATCTTCTAAGCCATGCGCCGCCATCAACAGTTTGTTTAAAACGCTATTGGTTAACTTTATGCCAACTCAAAGGCTATCGGCGTGACCCTCTGGTTACTTGATGCTTTTGGTTTTGGTTGGTGTATAATCATATACGTACTCTGTCTATTCTTTTTAATCTACGAAAGCATGCAAGTTAAAAACTGATAATATTGTTTTGACAATTATTGCTTTACATGTTTGTGGACTAGTCTCTCTCAAACATGCAAAACTCAGTTAGAATATGCCCGCAATATCAAATATTTGTGAAGCCTACTTTATAAAAGGCGATTTGCAACCAACAATGAGGTGAAAAAGCCTAGAATAAAGTTTCATCCACCGTTTTAAGGGGGTAGTGTCGCGAAAGCAGTCGATTTTGCGCGACTATAAAACTTTTTCAATGGAAGATAGGTCATTATTCTTTATATATTCTAAAAATTTGTTTCAAGGCAAATATTTTCGCCAAGTTTCAGCAAAATTGATGCGGCATCCTGTTAGTGGTGAAGTCGCAAAGTCGGAAAAATGACGTTTTGAAAACCTATTCACATTCGATAATTTCGTCACAATTAAAAAACTTTTTGTTTAAATTCTTTACACAAAGTAAAAGCACATATGCTCTAGTTTATGCACACAAAATTTAGTGCAAATTGCTTAAGTCGTTGCGGAGTAATGCCTGTTTGAACTGTGAAACTGTGCGTAACCTGTAAGGTACTGACAGCAATAATGATAAATTGTTAAAAATTTAGACACTTATTTTGAAATCAAAAGAAAAACGAAGCTTCATTTTTTATTTTTCTTATTTGTGGCAAAAAATGGTGCGTCAAAACATTACATGTACTTCACAAGCTGGCCAATCTGATATCTGGCTTGATTTTTTGAACTTTTATGTCTCTATTGTGTGATGTCTGGCTCACAAATGGTGATTGGTTAAAAATATTGGTAGATATTGGTAGTCTAGTGTCTGGCAGTATTTATTTGACACCATGTGGCATTTCAGTAGTTTCTCAGTGAGCGTACATCACAATTGCCGTCTGATTTTCCACATTTTTAGTAATTTTTGCCGAATCTGCAACATCCGCACATCCGCATTCAATTTTTGCTGATGCGGATGTCAAAAAGTTGCGGATCATAAGCGGATGCGGATGCGGATATCCGCGACATCCCTAATAATTTAACTCGCTGAATAGGGATGGAAGTCTCGGTCTCGGTCTCGGTCTCGGTCTCGGTCAAAACCCGAGACTAGCCCAGTCTCGGTCTCGGTCTCGGTCTCGGTCTCGGTAGTCGAAAAGTCTCGGTTTGTACCCGGTCTCGGTTTTTCAAATCTGTGAAAAATTTTCCTGTGGTCCCCCCTTTGGTTTATATTTTTTGCAGGAAATTTTTTCCAAAGTTTTCATTTCACCAAAATTTCACACCAAACAGCGAGATTCTGTCAATTTTTTTCCGAAAACAACTTTATCGTGGTTGTTAAGTTTCTCAGTAAACCAAGTATATACACACACAAAAGGTATGTTTGTGATTAGCTTTCTTTCCTCGTGCTCGTACTACATTTCAAGTCTGTCTGTGCGATTATTATTATATTTTATTCTTTTGTGTTAGGCTAGTCAACTTTTTTATGCCAATTGGTGGCTACACATAGTTCGCTGTAAATTCCAATTAGTATGAGTTTAGTAAAATAGTAAATCCCTCCAAAGGGACCTCAAAATGACAAAGTCCGACTATTAGGGCCGTATTTCAGAATTCGATCGAGAAAATGTCAGTATTTGCATTTGTGTTAACAATAAACGTCTTTTTGCACTATCTTGAGTCTTGGAGTAGCTACTAGATTTTTCGACATCACCAGACCATTTTCATAAAGTGGGTTTTACCCCATGGGTTTTTTTTACCCAGTCTTATTTCGGTCATGCCCCCCTCGTACGAAAGAAGGAGGGACCTGTCACTGCGGTCATGAATAGAGGAAGGGTAGTCCTCTGTAAAAATGTTTTTTACATTTGAACTCGCATCTCTTAGTGCTGAGAAATGAGACTCCAAAATTCACCTCCCTTGGACCCATGTCGGGTCAAAAATGGGGGGTCAGAATTTTTGAATCATAAAAAGTACCAACGAGACCCCGTTTGGATACCGCTTATATACATTTGCCTACAGGGACTGTACTATACGCTGGAAAATTTTTAGACCTGTATGTACCACATACCCAAGTTCCGGAACTGGGGTGGGTTTTTTCCCCAAAAAATGGAGTGGGTTTTTTTCCCCCACCTGCTATACATGGGTGCATTGTACACTATTTATTTGCTTAGTACACTGTTTAATGTAGGCTTTTAGCTGTTTTAGGGTAGCAGGCTCGTGATGTCAAAAATCTTCGAAGTTTTTGAATTTGCTAGCTTCTGGACCATTGTCGGTCCAGCAGATTTTTAATTTTCGGTGTTTTGAGCTCCAATTTTACATTCGATGCCGCTCTGGTCAGAATATTAGCGTTGTTTTTAAACGAAATATGCTAATATGTGTCGTTTTTTCGTTAAAATTGCAATTAAGTGCATTTTAGCACATTTAAAAAAATCAAAGTCATTCCCCTTCAAAATTTTTTCCTGGCTACGCCACTGGGTCATTCCAATAAAATCGGAGCGATTTTTAACTAAATTCGAGCCAAACAGTGTCCATAATTGCTACTTTCTGGCGAGAACAAGGACAAATTGCATCTGTTTGAGGCAGAGGTCAAAATTTCACTATATTCAAGAAGACATGGTCCCACACAACTAGCGGAAAGAAAAGAACCAGGAATGTAACCAAAATTGCCGTGATGTAGCTGTTAGTTATATATACATAAGGTGTCTGACCATGGTCTTGTAATTTTAAACAAAAAAACTTGTAAAAATTCACCAAATCAGTAGGGAAAAAATTGGCAAAAAATGACCCAAAGTCTCGGTTTTTGCGGTCTCGGAATTTGGTCTCGGTCTCGGTAGTCTCGGTTTCGTGGTCTCGGTCTCGGTCTCGGTCTCGGAAAAAAAACCGAGACTTCCATCCCTATCGCTGAATAAATGACTGTAAATTAAGTGGAAATCCCACAGTCTTCGCGTATCTTTTCGGGAAATACACCGCGGAATGCATGAAGGCAGTCTTAGCTCAGTTTGCTAAAAGGCAACATTCTACATAACTTATAGTATGTAGAGTTTTTGATAACGATGTTTTTCTTGTATTGAAATACGTAGAATGTCTTGGAACTCTGGTGCAGAGTTTTACATTAACCAGAAAAATTAAAATCTAAATCCGCTTATCAGCACTTACACAATTTTAACAAAGGCTCCAAAAAAATAATTTCAAACACGAAGTAAAAATTTAAAACTTTTTTCCGTCAAAAATTCAACAACTTATCGCACCGTAACTACAAAAATGAAACGTCGTATTTTCAATTTTATACTACAAAAAACAAATGTGAGTTTTAGATGCTCCTACTGGTATTAATGTCAATAACTTTGCGAAGTGGTCTAGTCTTACTAAGTGTTTAAAACCAGTTTTTTGAGACTCATAAAATCCGCCTTAAAATAAGGTAGTACGAAAATAAATAAAAAAGAAATGCCACTAAAATATCCTTCTATTCATTGTGTAAATTATAGCTCAATTCAATAACATAATCTGCAATAAGGATTTGTGTAGATATGTACTTTCCAGCCAAAGTCAAAGTCGACAGTTTGTAGGGTAGGTAAAAAACTTGTTAATATTGCATTTTCTAGGTCAGTGTAAAAACTAAAAAGGGTTAGTTTTGACTCAAACAAAAAACGGTTCAAAGTTGTAAATCAAAAGGCCACGCTTCAACTTTTTGAATAATGACAGTTCAATTTGGCAACAGAGTGACAAACTGACAGACCTAACTAACTTTTAGCTACAATAATTTCAATTTTAAAACTCATCGCTCCATTTGTTGTCAATATGGAACATCACCAAAAATGGGCAAAAGTTGGAAAAGCGTTACCTACACCTCTCATCATAAGTTAAACGTATATAAACTGATACTAAAATGGTATATATTACATATATATGTATATAACTCTACAGACGAAATGTAAAAGATTGAAGTCTGACCAAAAATGTTGGACCCTGAGACAAAAAGACACATGCGACATCAATACAGAATAAGTTGTAAGCATGAAAAAAACAGCGAGTGGTAACAAAAATCACGCAACCTGTTGTGTCTCAAGGTTCAGTAATTTCTGGTCAGTCTCTAGTGATGGTTTTCATAATGGTAGTGTACTCTGTTACGCCAGAATTACCTATTCACGAAATGCTGAAACGAGTCTCAACTGTCGGTCAGTAATTATAGAAAGCAACGGCTACACAAATTGACACAATCGCAACTAAATCATCAACAGAATCGTTTAGCTCGAAAGCTGAAGTAAAATCGCAGATGACGAGCATGAATATTGAATTTCTCATAGCTGAGATTCAGATTCAGATTCAAAGCACATACAGATTCGGAAGTCTGGTATATACAAGTACAAGTTTAGTTTAGGAATGCCGCTGCCGGCCAAACTTAGGGATCATTTCCCGTTACGAAACCTTCTTACCATGTGGCATGACTTTTTTTAAATTTGCACCTAAGTAAAATCGACCATGACCACGCGGGTTAATAATAAATTAATTGAAATGCCAGAAAGCCTACACAAGTACACAACATTAATTCCCTCGAGATAACTGTTATTATTATAATGTATGAAATACTGCTATTTTGAAATAAGCTTACAAAAATAACAATGCACTGAAGAATCAAACTCAGACAGTATGTGAGAGAAGGTGAGCTACTACAAGAGTGACACAAGAATAATGAACTGTAGCTTTAAAACACAGGAAACTAGTACTTTAGGGAGGGAAGGAATCACTGTGGAAATTGTTGAATCGTGGCTTACATAAAAACATTCTTACAAACTGCAGACTCAGCACAAGCCTCTTAGTGATAAAAACACTTGCTATCAAATATGTATATAAAATATTAAAAACATATATAGTACATAGATACTGCATGATATCAAAAAATATTCGCACCAGAATTCAACCGGTAAAAATTACTAGACTACTCGATGCGTGAATGACGATTAAAAACATCAACCAATCAGATTCTTCCGATTTCATTGATTAGACAACAATTTTTACCTTTTCCAGTGTGAAAAGTAACAGTCTTTAGTAATGAACGGTTATGATTTACTGTCAGGGAAAAAGAAGGAAAATTAGAGCAACCAGAAATACTGCGGATTATCAACAATTAGCAATTAACACCAAATATGGCTCAGATAACAATACAATTATTTTAAAGACACAGATTATAACTGCTTGAGATTGGCGGATTAATCGGGAATAAGACTGAGACTACATAATAGTATGAAAATAGAAAATTCATTTCTTCTTTTTTTCTGCTGAAATACGCTTATGCCAAAGGAAAGGTAGAGCATAGCCGAAGATGAAATCGAAAAGCTTACACTGCTTTGATACTCAGCAATATTGGCGACAAAAACCCGATCCTAAACAGTCCTTTTGTTACGGTTCTACAATCTGTATATATGTAGTATATATGTACCATATATATGTTTGGTTGTATTAAACATGCACATAACATTCTGAATAGAAAATAAGTACTTTACAACCGAGGTGCGAACTAGTCAGTAAAGTTTGCAAAAAAAGAGCGCGCTTACAATTTGTGTATTTTAAGACATGAATGAACAAAGTCTATAACAACTGGAGTGACATGGCTATTTTTTTGCACTGTTCGCGAATTCGCGAATTTTTAGCAACTTTTTGCCACACAAAAGCCCTCCACTAGGTGACAATGTATATACTGGTGTGTGTACGTACATGTTGTTGCGAGTTATGTACTTGTGAGAACAATACCTGCAATCGAACACCTACATGTTTCTATCACTGAAAAAGAGGCATACACAATGAGCTAGTTTAAGAGTAGACTTACAAATGCAGTATGCACATTTAAATGGATGCGATACAGAAATGGTGTCTTAGGGAGACATGACCTTAGCCTAATTTAGATTTTAGGATTTACACCACCGCACCAGCTAGACTTAACGTAGTCAAAAAATAGGCTTCTACATTAGATACATACATATGTAGCTTATGCACCACCCAAGAGTCAATATATAGTACACTCAACACTGTACGTAGGAAATATAAATAAGCTAACACTTTTCATGTAACAATATTAAGTGCTTTAAACCTGTTTATTCACTGACAATATGTATTTATAGACTTTTAGTACATTTTTCAAATGACAAAATTTTTCTAAGCTGTTCAACGCCCAAAAATTTCCATATATAACATTCCAGACAGAAACAAGGCATTGTGTCCATATTTTTGTACAAAGTAATGTATTTTCATTTTTCCGTTTTAGCGCTCATAAGTATGGTGTAGGTATGCATCGTTCTGGGAGTGTGGTTATAAATAAAAGCTCCAGTAAGTTCTTACGCACCGATTTTTCACAGTGGTTTATAATAGTTCTACGCTCAAGTATATAACATACATATAGTAGGGGTGGACGCAAGTAAAACCGCGACCCAAGCGAACCCAGTGGTGGACGCGGCTCGTGGGTACCCGCGGATCAGCGGGTTAGTTGGGTTGGGTCGGAAAAATTGAGCCGCGAGTCGACCCGCGGGTACCCACTACCGAACCCTGCGGCCTGACCCTCGGTGGTAACCACACAAGTTGACTGGCGACCCACCCATGACCCACAAAAATGAGATAGAAAGCATCTATATAAATTGGTGATGGATCTATATAACGTGGGTCGCGGGTCGACTTTTACGGCACGTACTGGTTCGTGGGTTACCCACGAGCATTCAGCCGCGGGTTGGGTTTGGTCAGGGCCCAGGGCCAGGGGTCGAGAATTTTAACCAGCGACCACCCATGTGCCTATACCTGTTGGACAACATTAAAGTATGAATCGATCTTCGGTATAAAAAACTAGTGTCGCAAAGCAAAACTGGCATAATTTTAACAAAAGGTAACAGCAACCTCCAAACGAAAAGTTGAAAACTCAAGTTGAAAGTGATATACTCAAAGAAGTTATACAGTCAGATAGATAATCTACATTGTAAACTTACATACGCATTAAAAATTAGACCATTCATGGTAAAAAGCTCAGACAACATACATACTAATAAAAAGTGGCTTTGATTCCGGAAACAACAAAAGAAAAATCCTAAAAATGCAAAAAAGTACACAAAATTTTCCATTAATACACTGCTCATACAAATGCGGTACCTCCCGCAAGCTTGTACAATGAGTATATATATACTAGAGAGTGAAAAAATTGCTCAAATCAAATGAAACTTACTTAACGAAAAACCCATTAAAAGGGTTCTCAAAGTGCACTTTCAACCTGCCTATATATGCGCCTAGCGAATCAAATTCTAGTTTGCAACAACAATGACAACAACGGTGGCTCAATTGCTAAACAGCAGTATTGCGTACTCTTGATGGTATATATATGTTACGAAGTTTGCGCAAGTGTATTTTGTGTCTGCACTCAATAATAATACTGCAGACTAATAAAAAAGTAGGGTCGGATTTGTGGCAATTCAAAAATTATACAAGTGGGATTTTAAAACACACAAACGCATGTAATGCTGTAATGCTGTGCACTGTGCAGCATGGACACACAAGTGAGAATTGCGACAGATCTATTTTGCAATGTGTGTATGTGTGAGGGTGCGTTCTGTCGCACAAGTGGTGTCGATTGCCTCCATGGAAATTGCAATCTAGATCACATGCAGGCAAACTGAGGATATGTATGTAGGGGCAGGGGGAAGATTGTACCGATGTTTTCGGGACTTGTACTCACAAACTGGCAGAATTCCTAAAATTGTGAAAATTTTTGCAAAATTTTGTGCGCAATTTATCGGCCTTTTGCTCATTTGTGAAGCATTTTGCAGCCATCAGGGCAGTTTCAGTGCATCTTTCTTTCAGTACCAAGAAGAGGGACTTCTACCGATGAGTCAAATCTAAGGGGGGGGCCTGTCCCGAAACCTGAAAATCTGGATGGGGGCGGGGTACCCTTCTCATGTATATTTGTGGTCATACATATCTAAGGAATATCTATGTTGTAGGAAAATATTCCTTCATTCCCAGCTCCTATATATAATATACATATGTACCTGCTCGGCAGAAATGATCAGGCACGTCTTGTAAAAGACATGGACAAGAGTTGGTGAGAGCTCTGAGTCTACCTCAAAATCTATCGATACTCTAAAAGTATACACAACTCAGGTCGATACAAATACATAGTTTCCTTCAGTAGACATTGTTCGAAACACTAGCTGTATTTTTGCAAAATGTTGCTACCGAGAGGTTCTACTTCAACATAACATATGTATATAGGACCTACGTTCATATATATTCAATTCTAGTATCATGCATTTTTTTGAAGCAAAAACAAGCTCCGTACTAAAACAAGTTTAGTTCGTGCTTCGCTAGTTGGTTGGTTAGTTTTTTTACTAAAATCTACTTAAAAATAAACTGCAAGATTACTTGATTAGTTTTTGTTGTTGTGATTCGAGTTCAATCAAGGTATATAACTTGACATGGTCCAGATAGTGAGCTAGAATTCACGTAAATCAAGACTATCGAGATAAAGCCGTTTTAAGATGAGGCTCAAGAGTCATGAATTTTTCATTATGTAGTTAATATATGCTGCATAAAATATTTCAAATTATTGGCGTATTAAAAAATTACATCAGATTTTTACAGGCGAACGGCTGACGCAATTCAAATGGGCTGAGACAAGGTTTGAAAACTTCACGCAGCTCAACTTAATGTAGAATTCAACAGACGGCTAAAATAATGTGCAAAAACGGTAATCCTACTGCAAATGCTAAAACAAGCCTGTTTCACTTTTACACGAAGGCGCATTTCATGGCGCATTATTTACATACATGCAATGCGCCATAGCATGCGCCTGAAATGCGCCCTCGTGTGAAACAGGCTAAGATCGTAATTACGACCTCTTTTTCTTTTTTATTTATTTCATTTTATTTGATTTCTTCACAGTAGTAACTGATACCACATAATGCATAGTCCAAAGGTCAGGAGTGGATACAACAACATATCAGACTAAAGAAGTTGAAGAAGTCGGCCGTAAGCAGTAAGCATGGGCACGGTTAATAAAATCATTAACCGGTAAACCGATATTTCGGTTGATGCACTAACCGGTTAACCGATAACCAGTGGCGTAGCCAGAAAAAAAATTCGGGGGAATGACTTTTCGATTTTTTGAAATGTGTTAAAATGCACTTATGTTAATTGCTATTTTAACGCAAAAAACGACACATATTCGCATTTTTCGGTCAAAAACAACGCTAGTTTTTGATCGCAGTAGCATCGAATGCAAAATCAGAGCTCAAAATACCAAAAATTACAAAAAAGTGTCGGCCGACAAAGATCCAAAAACTAACAAATCCACAACGTTTTCAAAATTTTTTTGACATTAAAACCTGCAAATCTACTGAAAATGTCATTTTTGTAACAATAAAACCGCTAAAACGATACACTAAACAATGTATTAAGCAAATACATAGTGCACAATGCAACTATATGCACATACACATGCTTTCATACAAGACAAAGGCAGGGAACAGTAAGCCACAGAGTTGCAGGGGTCTGGGGGCGGCAGCCCCCAGAAAAAAATTTAGGGAATTTTTTGATTTTTAGGCCAAATTTGGTCAATTGGATACGCATCGGAAAATTTTTCCGGCCGGACCATAAAAACCAAAGGGGGGACTCTTGTGTAAAATTTCAGTCGGAAAAAATTTCGGGGGGGGGAATTCCCCCCATCCCCCCCCCCCCCTGGCTACGCCCCTGCCGATAACCATTCAAATTTAACTATCGTTAATTTAATGCTTATTGGTTATGCGATGGCCATTTATACACGTAAGTTTAGTACGACTAAATTGATGACTATAAGAAATAACTGAAACGTGGTGGCTCTGTCTTGTGAAACAACAGGTGGTCAAAATTAAACGTTACCTCCTTTTGGAACGGTTAACCGGTTAATCTGTTGTAAAGATGGCAGGAAAATGTTATTGCAAACCTTGAGTATCCTAAAACGAAACCTACTCTAAGCTTGATTCGGCAAAATAGGGAACTAAAAGTAAGAACAATAAACGACTGCCTCAACAAGTTACAAGAGAAAGAAAATGAGTAAATAACTGATACGCTAATATATCACGAGATAATAAATTCAGTCCACGGTCTAAGCCACTGCTAACGTGAAGCCATAAAGTAGTACTACTTGGAACAAAAAAGTCTTATATATTCCATATCACGCAAAAAGTAGTTCAAGACTCCATCATTATTCAGAATATGCATCTGAAATTAGCTGGTTTCGTAAAAAAGGTCTGTGCCACATAAGTCTGCAGGTAGCATGTCAATACATAACCTTGGTCGGACAAATATTGAGTTATGCAACACACATATGAAACCTAGGTATCGTTTAGGTTAGGGTAGTTTGGCCTGAAATGTAACCCAGACACTATGGTTTTAGGTTTGGTGAGGGTAAAATTAATTCATCCGCTTATATAGTAGAATTTAATGCCAGCCAAGGTAAATCTGACTCATTTGTATCCATGAGCAGTTGAGCCTAAGTTCACACAAATTTTGTGTAACCTGAGGTTTCAGCTCAATCGCCAAGTGGATTCACAATATTCAAATAGACTTGGAACATTTTCTATGCACAATGAGTAGTGAGCATCTAGGCTCGATTCATACTTTCAGTCGTACATAATACATATGTCCGCATAGCCGGCGAAATTAAGATAGTCACGCCAATATTTGTGTTTAAGATCAGACGGCGATGTGATTTTTTTGTAATTTTGCCGGCTGCACGGACATAAAGGCAGTAAGTATGAATCGACCCATAGACTGAACCGATCACGCGTGTAGGTTGTCCTCGGAACTGGTAGAACTCAGACGGCAAAAATTGCAGTTCGATTCATAGTGGCAACAAAACCTTCAGGAGAAGCGTTTGTAAACTAAACAAATCAATGTACATAATAACTAAACAAATCAATGTACATAATGAACTAAAAGTCTATATTTACATCCATGCATATGTTACCGTCCATTTAATTGGATATTGTTGTTATGAAATTTTGACATTTCGAATTTTTAAGTTGACCTTTACTCTGACATTAAAAAAGGGATTTGACATTTAGAACTTTCGTAATTGCTAAGTTGTACTTTGACCGTGACAGACGTATGACGTCATTCGCTGGCTATATAAACCCGCTCAGAGTTTGCTTTGCGGCACTCCTCGGATTGGACCCAGAAGGAGTAGTCGGATTGGACCTAAGCTAGGACTAGTTGGATTGGGACTTAGAGTAGCCGGACTGGACTGAGTTGGAAAGTAGTCCGGACTAAAAGTGGACTTACTTACTAATTACTTACGTAACGCCGGAGAACAGGATCAACATCCGCCATAGCGTGTCCCCGTACGATACGTCGCCAAACTGGACTTGATTCATTGAGGCTGGATTAGCTTTGAGTGGGAGGCCCTCAACCCCTTTGGATAAGGCATAAGCCTAGATGTAGCGAGTGGTTTGGCTTGAGTGCATAATGGTTAACTAATAAACTGATTTACTAGTTTCTGTTGATCGTGTAACAGTAGGACGGCGATCCTAAACCGTGACTGGCTGCTAGTGTAGAACCAGGGAATTGCCGTAAAGGCAACGCAACATTGTAAACTAGTTCGCTAACGGACCCAATCCCCCGGAAAAGCAGCCGGTCACACACACACACACACACACACACACACACACACACACACACACACACAAACACAATATATATATATATATATATATATATATATAATGTAATATGTAATGCATGTATATTCGGGGGGGGGGGCGTGGACAGAAAAGCATGAATAAGGAATTAAGCTCAAAACTTTAGATACATAAGTTTGATTTTGAGCAACGTGGCACCTGTAACGGCAGTACATAGCTTGTCGCAAAACTGTGGGGGGAGAGAGCAGGCGGAGACCGAAGATCGAGACATGTAGAGAGTAGTGTGAGATTATTTACTATATTGCAGTGTACTATTGGCTCTAAAGAGTAAAAGCCTTGCACAAGCTACATAATTCGGCTTTACAGTTTTACACAGATAAAATGTCGGTCAGGGTGATAGTTCAGATGACATCGTGGACACTGGCGGCCCAGACTTTGATTTCGGGGGGGGGGGGAGGGCGGAGGTCTGAAGAATTTTTTCGCTTTTTATGATAGCGTTTTTCAGTTTTATATACGCTATCTTGTTATTGCCGCGGCCACAGATGTACATGGGGGGGTCTGGGGGGCGGGCAAGCCCCCCCCCAGATTTTAAATTCCGGGAGAAGCTCCCCCTCAGATTTGACCCGTCGGGACAAGCCCCTCTCTCTAAAACCCCAAAATCACCTCAGATCGCCGTAAAATGCTTCAAAAATGACCAAAAAAAACAAAAAAATCGCTAAAAATATCGGAATTTCGCAAAAAATTTTCCATTTTTAGGCAAAAATTGGAAATTTTCGCGTTTTTGGGACAAAATATCGGGACAAGCCCCCCCTAAAGTGTCGAAAATTTCGGGACAAGCCCCCCCCAGACCGAGACCTCGTGTACATGTATGGCCGCGGCCATACCAACGCAATGAGTTGAGTGTGTTTGTAGTAAAACCAGTGGCGTACCCAGAAAAAAATTGAGACTATTTCAATTTTTAGGCCAAATTTGGTCAGCTGGCGACGTATCGGAAATTTTTTCCGACAGGAAAATAAAACAAAAGATGGAAGCATTAACATAAAACAGTGTATTACACAACTAAATGCAGCATAATTTACTCGTGTAGACATGCAAATGCAGTCTAATGTACTTGTATATACATGTATAGGCTTTAATGAAGGATAAGAACAAGAAATAGAAAGCCACAGAGTCGCATGTGTCTGGGGGCGGCAGCCCCCAGAAAAAAAATTGATCGTGGACTGGATGGAAAAATTGATCGCCCCTGATCGTGGACTGGATGAAGAAAGCAGAACTACATATAGTCGCAAGACTGCAAATGTAGACAATTTGGCCGATTTTGTACCATTGTTTCTACACGGACCAGCGTTCAAAGTATTTGACCAACTTCCAGACGATAAAAAGGATGACTATAACGAAATCAAGGCGGCGCTAATTCCTGCCTTTTCTCTTACCCGCTATCAAGTCAATAGTCAAGTCAAGTCGTGTCCTAAAAAACGGAGACTGTTGACCAGGGTTGACAGTCTCGGTCTCGGTCTCGGAAAAAACCCGAGACTAGGCTTAGGCTGGTCTCG